>JAAVUA010000300.1:0-44752 GCA_014898875.1 Fusarium miscanthi
GGATGGCAAATGAAAATGGTAACACGAGAGAAAAAAATGAGCCGAGAATGGGGTTGGGGAGTCAGGTGACTAGGCAAGAAGGAGGCGTGGTCACATTCACCCCCATAATCTCGAATTTGGGATGGTAATTTGGCCTGAAGGCTTTGAGTTTGTATACCGCCTTTTTTGTGAGTCTGTCGGTTGTAACCGATATAGCGACGCGCAGAGGCGTTCTTGCAGTCTTTCGGAGACATTCAGAGACCTGCTGAATCATCAGAAGCACTTCTAGCCGAGGCACATCGTCAGGTCACGAGCCGCGATGGCTTCATCACCCCCGCGCCAGAAACGCCGCAAGGCTTCGTGCAAAGAGTTTCAATGCACCCACGAAGGTTGTGGGAGGACATATTCCCGAGCCGAGCATCTTCAACGGCATCAACTCAATCGTTCGTAGCATCCAAGTGGATCAATCATCCCCCACTGACGCCGTTATAGACTCCCCCAAAGAGATATACTACTGTGACTATCCGGATTGCTCATTTACTTTCGTCAGGAAAGATCTCTATGCGCGTCATAAATTGAGACATGAGAGACAGGTGCAGCAGTATGGAAATGGCCGGCTTTCTCAGAGGCCTCAGAAGGAGTTTTCCAAATTACCGAGGCAGCGGAGTGAGAGGTACTCGTTCAGTGAGGATGGCTCAGCATGGAGTGATACCCAAGATGAAGCGAGAGAGACGCCAGCGAAAGAACGACAGCCCTCAACAACTCGGATGTCCATGGATGCATCGGCAATTGACCCCAACAGCTCGAAACAACTCGGGGTCGATGGAGGACTATCGCGACAAGACTCTGGCCAGCGAAACGAGCTAGGAAGCGCAAGTGGCTACTATGCTGACCAACAACAACTCGAAAGTCGCGAATCTTCACCGGAAAAACAGACAATAAGCACTTTGCCGTCGTTCCGGATTGATCAGATGCCTCCAGCTGACATATCCATACCTCTGGCAAGTCCTGAACTGACTACTCGCCCGGAACGCGCTCGCACACAATCCTATGCCATGCCTAACGGATTATCAACGTCCAACGAACAAATCATGGAAGAGCAGCATTTCGGACTCTCGCCATCTAGCACAGATGAATTCACGACGTGGCTCTTCACTGGTCAAGGACTAGGCACAAATTACAACAATTTCATACCAGGAAACTTGGGCATGGCAGGATACTCGAACAACTTTGGTCAGCTATGTACAGATTACACGGCTCAGCCGGGTTTGATGGGCGGTTCTTATGTCGAACCTATCAACAGCCTCTGGTTCCAATCAGAACCGATGGCAATGGCTACACCAATGGTGGACGCATCGCAGTTTGGAAAAACCGGTCTTTCAGAGCACAAGAGGCAGTCATTACTTCACTATATGATGCAACGATTCAATGAGATCAGTCTACATGGAAGTAGATCAGCAGCAGATATCAAAGATGAGATTTTCGGCAGCGATACTGATGCTGAAAATCATGTTCTCAGCCACGTCAACGTGGAACGTTATCTCAACTCATACTGGGACAACTTCCACGACCAACTACCCATCCTTCACCGCCCAACATTCATTCCGGAAACTGCCAATGACTTCTTGTTGCTGGCTGTTCTTATCATGGGAGCCTCAATGCTGGACAAAAAGGGAGCATCTGAAGATTCCGTGGATAAAATTTCAAAGTTCACAACCTTTGTCTCCTGGAACCTCCGCTGGCAGGTCTTCATGCATGCAGACTCTCACCCACCTGCCAAACTCTGGGTCATCCAGACACTTTTGCTTCTAGAGGTTTACGAGAAGATGAACGCAACTCGAGTTCTTCATGAGCGCGCTCATATTTACTTCCCCACGACCTTATCCCTGATGCGCAGAGGAAGTGCTTTGACAGGAAAACAGTCGTCTTATGCTTCCCGGGTTCCAACTCCAATGGGAAGTCCTAAGATAGGATCTTCGAGACTATTCCCTGGACCGAATAAACCAGGTTTCAATTCTTCACCTGAAAAATGGTGGGATCATTGGATTGCTCAAGAAGCCACGCGTCGAGCTGCCCTTGCTGCGTTTATCATTGATGCTACTCATGCCGCTCTTTTTGGACATACACCGACGCTGGTCATCCATGAGATCAAGCTCCCTCTTCCTTGCGACAACACTCTATGGTCTTCAGACTCACCATCAGAAATCGGCTGCGTTGAGTCAAGTCTGCACGCAAACGGCGTCACACCTATCACCTTCCTTGACGGACTACAACGCACGCTCAACGGACAAAGAGTAAGAACAAGCCCGTTTGGAAGAATTGCACTTCTCGCAGCACTTCTATCCGTGACATGGCAGATGCATCAAAGAGATTTGGACCGCTCAACGCTTGGGACCGACACCATACCCGGCGTTCAAGAGCGATGGCGCCCAAAGCTTCTAAGGGCATTTGACTGGTGGAAGAAGGACTACGATGATGGTGTTGCTCATGTCAAGCACGCTGCTTTCGATTGGCAGAGACTAGGCTTGAGCAGTAGAGGCGGAAGTGATGATGGCGATGCCATGGAGACACTTGGTACAGTGCTTTATCATCTGGGTCATATTACCGTTTACATCAGTATGCCAGAGCTTTGTATCTTCGCAGGTGTTCCTCAGATCCTTGGACGCACTGTATCTTCTGTGGACTGGAGGAGAACTGAAGCTAAGATCAAGGAATGGGTTGCTTCGCCTGGAGCTATTGGTGGAGTGTATCACGCGCTCCAGCTCATCCGGCTTATTCTTCTCCAAGAAGCGCCTAGGAGAGGCGTTACGAAGGATGCTAGTGGTATGCCGTCAGCATTTTCCCCATCTACGTATCCCAAGTACGATGCTGGGAGCGATAAGTTGCTAGTCAGGGCCTGGGCATTGTACTATGCTTCTCTCGTTTTGTGGGCATATGGGTATGTTCAAGATGGAAACATCGAACCGTTCCCAGATCATCTACAATATCCCTCCAGCAGCTATGGTGTACCGACGATGGCCACCGAGGCTAGTGTTCAATCATCGTCTGTTCAAGGCACTATCAACACTCCCCAAGGATCTCACCCTGGGCAGACGCCCATGTCATCGAATATGGACTACGAGGCGTTGAAGCGTGATCGACACGAGGATCTCCGGACATATCTCCAAATCATGATCCCACCCACCATCGACTCTATCAAAGCCTTCCACTTGCACCAAAATCAAGCTGGCGTAGTGGGAAACAGGAACAAGATCATTGGGCTGTTGAGTGTTGTCGACGATGCATTGACCAACACGCGTTGGGAGCTGTTGTCCGAGGCGAGGAATAGGCTGAAGATGGCGGCGTCAATGATGCAGCAGCCTCGTGAACCAAGGATGTGAGAGAGGCTGGGAGTGTGATGTTGAAGAAAATGTTTACGCCTGGAGTTTGGATACCTTTGGGATTTGTATAGTATTGATATGTAGCGATCCGGCGGCAGTTATTGATTTTAGCATTTTAGCATTTTCACATATAGTCTTATCCTGGCATATAGTTCATCTCAAATTTTATATGAGCGAACATTATCTCGAAAACATCTAAATTTAATTCTGTCTCATAACATAACACTTCAGCAATTGTAAAGCTGATGAGGTATTTCGCCATGTCGGAAGCACCTCCGATGTCTCGGTCATATTGTCCGATGCCGGTTCCACCATTGCCTCACTCAACGCCTTTGAAGACCATTGACTCACGACTTAGACCATTTTGGTTGAATATTTGGTCTCAACAATGGACTAGATTATTTAGATAGCTTACACATCAATACTGAACCTCATCTTTTCACAAGATTCTCCGTTGAGTTCTCGTATCGTTAGCTACTACATCGGACTCATAAAGATCCTCAAAAAACTTCTACGGAACTTGTTTTCCGGTGGCCATCGGCCTTGAAGCCGTGCTTCCACACAATCCCCCAGCTTATCGTTTCAACTGGACTTCACTAGCGGGCCACTATTATCATCTCAAACCGGAAGCTGGCCCGACTCCATGGGGAATGAGGAGTCTGGTTCATCACGTGATCGGATCACCGTGTGGAGAAGTTTTGCGATCAAAGTCCGGAACCATCCCGAGAGAATAACAACGCTCAAGTCCCCGCGCCCTCGGAGTTCCAGCCCATTCAGTCCCAGGCTCTCGGTCGAGTCTTCCATAAGTTCCTTATCTCTAGAGTCAGATCATCTCGTTTCTAGAACCTCTCAATGACCCCCGTGGCCGACGATTCAACTGCCTCGATGGCTCGGAAGCGTCCGGCGCCCTCCGATGGGGGAAAAGATGCACGGAAAGCATCATTGGCGTATGTCGATATCTTGTTCTCCACTATTTTCTTTTGCTCTGGTGACTTACAGCTTCGTAGGTGTCTTACATGTAGGAAGAAAAAGGTTCGGTGTTCGGGGACTACTCCTTGTCAGTACTGCACCAAGCGTGGGCTGGACTGCAGGGTTCCTGAGCATGGACATAAACGCATGTATATGGCCAAGTAAGTTCTTTCGTAACCCAATCAGGACTTGCAATTAATGTTTGTCACTTTTTAGTCGTATCGAAGAACTTGAGAGCAAGCTAGCAAGATATGAGAGAGATGGCTATGATGGACTGCCTTCAACTCTGCCTCCTAGGGCATCTGGTATGCTCCCCTCTCCTTCTGGTATCCTTCGACCTATACTGATAAGTTTTAGAACCCCCAGTTTCTGATACCCAGAACGGTCAAAGGAGAGACTCCAATTCTAACCCACAAACCTCCAACTCCTCCCCTCAAGACCCTCTCCATATTAGATCAAGATCCTCAAGCTTCATCCGTCCTTCTACAAGTTTCTCCGCTCCTTTAGCTCAACATAAGTATCCTCCTTATGATGGCACCCAGCCATCTCCAGCTGCAAGTAAGTCGAATTCTCTCCAAGCCTTCCAATACCATACTTATGATTCAGCTATCCTTGCTGGCTCTTCCCTCAGCTCTAGTCATACTTTTGGCTCCCGAGTCCAAGACTTACTCGGCTCATCTCGCCCCGAGTCAGAGCCAACTTCAAAACCTTGGATCAGCCCTGAAGCAAACTTACGTCACGAGGTTATCAGCCATCCATGGCGTCTCTCCAGCAGTGACTTTCCCAAGTTGCCTCCAAGAGATGAGGCTCAACGGTTGTTGGACACAGCTCTCTTTTATATCGGCCAGTCGCAGCATCACATTGATGCTCGCGAATTTTCTGATAAGATGTGGGCTTTCTACCAGAACCGCGATGATCCTGCTCAGATGGAGTCTCTTTGGGTTCTTGAGATGATTCTTATGATTGCCATCGGAACTCTGTTCGATGCCAATCCCGAGGGAAATGACGACTTTTCTGGGGTCAGACTCTTTGAGTATGCCCATAGAAATGTTCCGACGCTGTCAGACTTGCGATTCAATGGAAAGCTTGGTATTGAGATCTTTGCTCTCTTTGCCATCTATCTCGGTAACATGAATCGTAAGGAAGAGGCATATCTCTATGTAAGTTGTCTTATGGGTGATTTTGGAACAATGGCTGACTTTACCTTTAGATTAGCACTGCCATGCGCTTGGCAATCTCACAGAAGTACCATAGAGTATGTGGAACAAGGCACTTGATGCAGTCTGAGAGAGTCCATATGAATCGTCTCTGGTGGACTATCTACATGCAAGAACGGTAAGCAAATCGTAACTTGAATCTCTGAAATAGTGGCTAATAGATACACACAATCAGGCGTTTGGCTGCAGCGACAGGCAATCCACCGAGTATTGGTGATGAGGCAATCAATATTCCTCTTCCCACTGATTCGCCCGGTTTCCCACCTGTTGGTCCGATGTGCACAAACATCAGGATAGCCCGAGCCACGGGGCGTATCTTGGCTGGTAATTTTATATACATTTATAAAAGCTTGTTGCATTATAGCTGACATTTCAATAGTGCTCTATAACCCCGAAGACGAGTCAGAATCTACTTTTATTCCTCACGTCCAAGATATCGTCAAATCTCTATATCAGATCTCCCAAGAAATCCCTTCAGATGCAGTTACAGATGTGTATAACCTGGGCCGGGACCAGTCTTTGAGAACGACTGCATCGTTGCATCTGATGCTCTTCCAGGTATGCAAGTTAGCTGAGAGAAAGGATAAATGTACTAACTATTGCACAGGCAACTATTCTTACAATTCGACCACTCATGCTACATGCAGCGAAACTCATTCTCAGCGGTAATGGCCTCACAGGAGAACAGTTGCATGCATCGCCGTTAGGCAGACTATCGAGGACATGTGCTGAAGCTGCAAGACGACAACTTAAGGTGGTTGCAACACTTAGAAAACGCAATATGATTGGTAAGTCAACACTCCACATTTGGTATTATTTGCTAACACGGCTCCAGCAATCTTTGGCTTTTACGACTTCGAAGCCTCCTTCTCAGCTGCGTTCATCATGATTCTCGCTGCGATTCTGGATTCAGTCTGCGAAGAGAGCATGAGAATCAACCCCAAGCCCGGCTTGACGCAGGCACTGGAAGAAATACAACATCTTGCCGACCATGGAAACACGTATGCTCGCGAGAGACTGCAAGAGGTCAAGAGACTATGGAAAGTAATGGCACAAAAGATCGAATCACTACAAGTGGTCAACGTGTCTCCTCAAGGCCCACCCGGCGAGGGCCAAACCACCAACGGTATCACACAAACCAACGGTGCAACCCCCTCTGGTTTTGGCGACCTTCACCGAGGCGAGCTCATCCCAGGCGACCAAAGCCAAACATCGCCCGAAGATTTCATGCCTCTCGACACAGACTTGTGGGATAACTTCTCGAATCTCTGGGTTCCTATGCCTGAAGTCGTAGAGGGGGGCTCACAGCAGGAGATGATGATAGGGGATATCCCGCACGACGACTTTTATAAGCATTGCTATTCTATGTATAACAACCCGGACTGGGATCTTACGGGTGAGGATGTTGGGGACTTTGCTGAGCTTGGAAGACATATTCAGGATTCATGATGGGAGTTTTGGGAAAGAAAAGTTTGATTGGGCATTCAACTACCCTAATATTGTCGGTTTCTGGTGGGAAGTATTGCTCAACCACGAATGCGTATATGCTTGGATAAAATAAGATTAATGGATTGCGGTATTCTAGGCAATGGAAGTACTATGAATTTGTGATATTTTAGAGTAGTTATGAATAACTTGTGATGCTTTATGATGGATACCTTGGGATAAATTCTCTAACCAGTTTATTTTCGCCTCCTAATTTGGTGTCTTCCTTAGCTGTAGAAGCTGATTAATTGACTCGGAGCATCTTTCCAGCGAAGCCGCATTGCTTAGTGCTTTTCGGATGAATTCATCGGGGCAGAAGTGACATCAAGTAACGTTGATTAACGCTGTTGGAGTGACATTAGTCACTGGAAAAGTACGCTAAGCCCTGTAGATCTCTAGAGGTCCCTTGCTTTCACGTCTTTGCCTATGGAGAACTTGGCAAAGATCGGAGGCTTTCTCTGTAGAGTTCAATTCGGAGGATAAGATGCGGATTTTGATAGGATAGTAACCGTTGAATTCACCATATGCGGACTTTGGCCTAGTGTGGTACATTGATCAGCATCTCAGGTGTTGGCGAGATATAAGATGACTGAAGCGCCAGCTTAGACGCCACCACCACAATCGCTTTCAATCTCACTGTTTATGAACTACCCACAATTAAACATCAATTACCCAAGTATCAAAATGTCAAAGACTCTCGCTGTCATCGGCGCCACCGGCAAACAAGGCGGCGCTGTCATAAACTTCGTTCTTAACGACCCGGAGTTGTCAAAGCAATACAAGATCCGCGCCATCACCCGCGATGTCAACTCTGAGAATTCCAACAAGCTCAAAGAGCGGGGTGTTGAAATCATACAGGGCGACTTAGCTGACCCTGCCTCTATCAAGACTGCCCTGAAGGGGGCCCACACTCTCTTCTTCATGACCACTCCCGCCTGGACTGCTACCGATTTAAAGCCCGAGTTCGAGGTCATCAAGAAGACGGCTGATGCAGCTGTTGAAGCTGGTATCGAGTACATCATCTTTAGTAGTCTTCCTAGCACTACAGACGTCTCTGGCGGGAAGTATACCGCCAATCATCCCTTCGATGCTAAGGCTGAGGGCGAGAAGTACATTCGCACGCTTCCCGTCAAGAGCGCCTTTGTCCGTCTTGGCTTTTTCCTTGAGAACATCATCCAGGTCCCTCTATGGGCTCCTCAGAAGGATGAGGGTGGAAATTGGGTCGTCTCTCTCCCATTCACTCCCGAGACTCGTATCCCGTGGATCGACAACGGCAGCAACTGCGGAAGTTTCGTCGGCGCAATTCTAGCCCAGCCTGAGAAGTATGAAGGTGTAGGCTTTGATGCAGCTGCTGTGTTCTACAGCCTGGAGGAGCTTGTCGCTCTTGAGAGTAAAGTTACCGGCAAGGACATCACTTACAAGCAAATCTCCTCAGAAGAATTTGCTGAAAAGCTACCCATTTTGAAGGATGTTTATGTACAAGCCTTTAAAGCTGGCCAGGAATTCGGTTACTATGGTGCTGATGGAGAGAAGTCGGTTGCTTGGGCTGCTGAGAGGGCGAGAGGCAAGCTTGTCACTCCTGAAGAGTTCTTCAAGGCGAACCCTCTTAAGCTGGATTGATGAGGGATGCAAGGGATGTTTGTATGTACATGCCGTGGCTGCGGCAAAGATTCTTATCAAGAATGAAGCATGCGATAGCTGATCTGAGATGTAGCAAAGCGGGTTGTCAATGGAGGCTATATGTGAGAACCTTGTGTATTTGTGAAAAGATCACTGCTTTCACCCGCCATTAGCCACTAAAGCATCGCATCCGGACGAGAGGTGACTAATCATGTCCCCGCGTCTTGCTCATCCAAGCTCCTCCGACCTTCAAGTCAGTCGACTGTTCATGTCCAACTATCCATTGCCACTCGCCGTTTCAGAGAAGGCTGTATCTGCAGCTTCCTTTGCATAAACTCTTTCACTTGGGACTTTCTGGTGATCTCTCATCGCTCTCCCTCCGCTAGGCTTGCTGTCATGGTATTCTACGACGGCCAAGAAGAACTCGACAACCTTGTCTGGGATAAGAATGATGAGGACTCCGAGGCAGCGCAGAATCAACTGAGACTAAAAACATTCTGCCGCCAAGTGGAAGAATTTGTCCAAGATCGATTTGGTAAACCAGCTACACTCATTTCGCCCTTGATATTTGGGGGCTTCAACGTTCTTTACCGAGTTCAAGTAGAACAAGTGTCACCGCATGCCATGGTTCGACTGCCATGCCCAAGCCTCGTTCAGTTCCCCCATGAGAAGACAATGTATGAGGTAGGGACAGCTCTACTCGTGGCACAAGAGACCAAGTTGCCAATCCCGCGCCATTTGCACTTCGGCCAAGACTCGGTGTTGGGTCCCTTTATTATAATGGAGCGACGAGAGAACAGTGGGAGCATATCCGCCAGACTAACACGGCCAAATAAAGACATGTCAGTGTCTCACGTCCTAGAGCCAAACGTATCTGAGTCTCTTTTGCATGCTATCTGGCAAAGAGTAGCGCATTGTTTGTTGGCAATGTCCCAACTAGCTTTTCCAAGGATTGGATCTCTGCTCCAAACTCATGCTCATAACTATGAAGTTGCCGGTCGTCCATTGTCTCATAATATGACCGACATGGTTCGTCTAGCAAACATACCGCGATGTATCTTGCCTCCAGAGAGCCAGACTTACGCAGTTGCGGATGAATGATACACTGCCTTGGCGGAGATGCATATTGCACAGCTCGTATTTCAGCATAACGACCTTGTTACTTCTGAAGACGACTGTCGGAATAAATATGTATCGCGTCAGATATTTCGCCGACTGGCCAGAAATGGTCACTTGTCGAGCTTCGGGTTTGCTGAAGATACTTGGTCGTCGCAGTCATCTCGCATTTTGCCAGAAACACTATCACCGTGCCCTTCTAACTCTGGCTCTTTCAGGCTATGGGGTGATGACTTTCGCGCAGGCAACATCCTGCTTGCTGAGTCGGATCAGATAGCTGCTCTAATTGACTGGGAGTATACATATGCTGGGCCGACGCAATTTATTCTTGACCCGCCATAGTGGTTGCTACTTGAGACCGCAGAAATGTGGTCACCAGATCTCGAGGACTGGAGGCAGACCTACGAGTCTCGCTTAGGTATTTGGCTTTCAGCTATGGAGGAAGCCGAAGCCAGTATGGGCGCACCAGCCTGTAACACTTTGCCGGTTCCCTTATCCAGGTATATGCGCGAAAGTTGGCAAACAGGCCGCTTCTTTCTAAGCTATGCGGCCCGTAAGAGCTGGGCATTCGACGCTATGTACTGGAACTTTCTAGATGAGAGGTTCTTTGGCGATCGAGATCCTGGCGTGGTGAAGGAAGATCTTTGGAAGACACGGATTGACCTGTTGAGTGATGAGGAGAGAGCTGCCATGAAACCCTTCGTACAAAGGAAGATGGCTGAGGGCAAGGAAAGGTGCATCGTCTAGTAGGATGAGACTAAGGCACAGAAGCGTTTTTCCGAGCTCCTATTCAACTAGTAAACAGACACTATAAGTCTGAGAAGCTCACTATTATTCAAGGAATTATCATCTAGATACCAGAAGGTTCAAGACCATTATAAAGATAAGAAAATAAGTGTATACTAAGTTTATTATAAACTATCCTAAGATATCCTAATATTACCTTGGCTTTCTACCTATTTAGTCTAGAGCTCGTATTTTGAATTTCCTGCCCTTGGCTATTCGTGCATTTGAGTATAGACTGTATATTAACAGATCCAGCTATTTAATATAAAGATCATATTCCCGTCTCTCACTGGGCCGAACCGACAACCTCAGCACCGGCTGTCCTCCCATACACAACACACTCCAGCAAAGATGAGCCTCCCAGACGGTTATCTCCATGAATGCCACCAGTGATCTCACCAGCAGCAAAGAGGCCGGGAATGGGCACAAGCTTATCTTCACTCTTCGTCAATACACGGGCCTTCTGATCGATAGCGACTCCTCCCATGGTGAAATGTGTGATAGGCGTTACTCGGCCGATATAAATATCCTCATCACGATTCTCCTCTCCGGCCTTGAGTGTCCAGCGTCCCCGCTGCTTACGGCCGAACTCATCGTCTGTGCCCTCGGCGACAGCCTTGGCATATTTATCCACTGCAGCAATCTGAGCAGGCTTGAGATCGCGCACCTTGACCTTCTTGAGAAGGCCCTTCCACTCATAGAAGCCTATGTGGTTAGCAGAGGCAGCAGAGGCACCGGGGTCAAGAAGAATAGTAATATCCCATTGCTTGATGACACTGTCGCCATCAGTGGCAGCTGGAAGCTTCATGACAGCGTTGCTGACATGCTCACGAGTATCCATCTCGTTGACGAAGCGAGAGCCCTCAGGTGAGAGAAGAATACCGCCTTCACCACGGAGCATCTCAGCCGCGAGAAACTTGAGCATGGAGTTGGGCGTCGCAGGATCAACGAAACCTGTTGGATGAATTTGCACGCTGTCCATATCTAATAGCTCAGCTCCCACAGCGGTGAGAATATCGTGAGACCCCGGCCTCTCCTCGTTCGTAGAAGGGATACCCTTAAGGTCAGGGCGATAACGTGCCAGAAGACCTGTGGCATCTCCTGCGAAACCACCACTAGCGAATAAGACTGATCCCTCGAGGTTGTGCTTCTTCCCTTCCAATTCGTACTCGACACCTTTGACGGTGTTTCCCTCCTTAAGTAGTGCCTTTACTTCGGCAAGGTTGGTAATAGAGAACTTCTCATTCTCCTTGAGTTTGTTAAGTAGAGCGATGATGATGGCGGCTCCGGGTGGTGTCTTTCCAGCGCCGCGGTGAGTGCGAGCAACGCTGTGGCCACCAAGGGGTGCCACGACGCTGAGATCTACACCAATCTCATCAACCAGCCAGTTGACTGCGGCTGCTGACTCGGTGGTGAGTTTTGTGATGAGAGCCTCACGATCGACAGGAGGTTGTGTGAGATGGAACCGTGACCCAGCCGATCTGACAGAGTCGCTGTAAAAAAGTGTATCGCTCTCCACGCCAGCAGCGCGCTGATACTTGGTGCCCGCACCGTTAATACCAGACGAAGCCTTGATGCTGTTACCGCCAGGCTTAGGGGCGCGGTCGAGAAGATGGACCGATGGAGCCCCGCGCTGAAGAGCCTCATACGATGCTGATAAACCAGCGAGGCCGGAGCCGACGACGACGACGGGACGCGTGGACATGGTCTTTGAGAAAACAGAAGTTACAGTCGAAGGTTTAATGATGTTTCCGTAGAGCATAGCAGTGAGAGCGACTGCGAAGCCAATGCATGAAAGGAACAGGATCTGCGGCCTGCTCATGGTCCAGCGAAGGATGCGAGGCATTGGGTTATTATTGCGGGGGCGGCACTCATGGGCGGCATCGGCGATTTATACAATACAGTGAGTTGGCTGCAGTTGCAATGATGGATGGTTGTGATTGCTCAGCGTGAGATGTTGGATCATGGTGGACTGTTGTGGTCGTGGCTCACGGCCCATCAGGTGATTCTGTCGCATCGTACGATGCGTGAGAATGAAGCTTCTCCGGTCTAGAAGGGAAAAGGGGTTTGGAGATGTTACGACGTATGATGTAGTCGTGATATGCCGAAGATCTCGGCAGACGTGAATGAGTTTAGAGATTAGCAGATTCAAGATTGATAATTGCTTTTATTATCGGTCCTGGTACCGATCGGTCGGTCCCGGTTTTCCGGAGCTGGGCGGCCCCACCTTCGGGATGACGGGATGATGAAATACCGATGCAACGGCAACAAACGATACTTTCCGTATCACATTAAGAATATCATTACAAAGAAAGCATATCGGTATAGGATTAGTCTCAGATGATTGTAGTTCACCATTGTCCCTTGTGGCTGTCATCAAGTGGCGTGAGATCGGCATTGGCGTCAATACCAGCATCGGCCTGCACGATGAACCTGCAGGAACCATGGTCCATATGACGATTGAGACTTTGATCGAGATTCTAGTGGGCCTCATAAGGTATAGTTGGTCATTTAGCAACTGTTTACAGAAGCTGGCGCAGGCGTCTGTTCACTCTACTACCTGCATTGATCTAAGAATATCGTAGCGCTGGTGAACCGATCACAGGTGCAATCAATCAGCTTCGAGACATTGAACATGAATTTCCTCATTTTTCCATATGTACAGTACCAGGCTTACTATGTCACATGCTAGCCACCATCTATTGAGCCGCGATGCTTCAGCGGCGGTTGTAAATACAAAAGCCAACGATCGCTGGCCGGTACAGCGAATGACCTTCTAAAACTCCTTCAATGCAGCGGACTCAAACCACCTGTTCGCCGAAACTGGGAACGTATGCACCCTATTTTATAAGAATCCAAGTCGTAACGCGTGAAATGCAAAATCTTCATCAAAGCACGTCTAAGCAAGGTTTTGCTCGGCCTTGTGGTGACGGTGTGCCCGACCCTCATCGGACCAGGGGAAGTGAATGACGGGAACCTGGAAGAAGGAGTTGCTGATGACTTGTTAGTGATGTATAATTTTATATAGCGAGGTGGTGAAACATACCTGCTGTCTTGGAGACCGGCGAGGGCATTGTACCAAGCCATGAACGCAGCCAGGAATCCAAAGAATCCAGCCGCCTTCTGAAGAGCAAGCTGAGCACCGTGGTTGCCCAAGTCGTGGGCGTAGTTCTCGCATGCAAGCAGGAGGAAGCAGATGTCAAGGAAGAAGAAGAGGGAGAAGAAGGCGAGGGTTGACTTGAGGGTGCAGATGAGAAGAAGCGTTGTGAAGATCCACCAGCCAGTCAGGAAGAAGCCCATGACGGAACCAGTATCACCCTTGTAAGGACCATCGGCGCCGAGGACGTTCCATGTTGGTGTTAGAAGAAGACCGTAGGCGATCCAGAAGCCTCCGTATGATGATAGGGCGGTAGCACCGAATGTGTTCCCAACAGCCATTTCCCTGGGCAAATGTTAGATAAGATGTATAAGTTGAGTGTGAAGTACAACATACCACATGCCAGCGCAAAGCTGAACAAGTCCACCATAGGCAAAGGCAACAGGAATAGCAATAGATGGTGAAGATTCACCACGAACGTGCATGTTGATGCATGACAGGACAAAGGTTGTGAGAGCGAAAGCGCATAGTCCTAGAGGAGCTGGGTTGGCGAACTTGCGGTGCTCGACAGGCTTCCAGAGACCTGGTTGCAGGGCACCACCGAAAGCGGGATGGATGTTGGAGGGATGGGCATAGAGATGAGGATGAGCTTGTTGATGGGCAGCAGTTGTCTGACGCTCCAGGGTCTTGTCAGAGTCGTGAGGAGACTCGTTGGAGAATTGTTGTTGGTATTCGGGCATTGGTTGAGCCATTGCGATGTGTGTTGATGTGGGCTGCTGAAGTCCAAGTGATGTTCTATAAGTGATGTATTGACGTCTATAAATGACCAAGCGTGAGATGAACAGCAAGAAAAACAACGAGATCGAAAGTGGCAACGGGAGACAAGACAGATTTATAAAGCAGAGCTAGACCAGGGCAGAAACTCAACACGGGAATTGAAGAGAGATATCAAATTAGGTTCTGGAGACGGAGGAACAGGGCACACAGAGAACGTGCTGTGGAGTGATATGGGTACGTAGGTGGAGTGACGGTGGAGTGCCGTGCCCCGAGGGCGAGGGCGAGGGCGTGGAGAAAGAAAAATGTCTGACTGGGGTCGGTTTTTTGGGGTCCAAAGGGTCTAGAATGGGGGTGCAAGATCACGATTTGGGGGACATCAGATGCATCAATTGGGCAAAAGATGACCATCATGTTCAATTATGTTGCTGTAGATAGGCAATGAATGTTTGACAAGAATATCTCTATCATCCTGGTGGTGACTGGAGTCCACGAGGGTGACATGGCAAGGCACAACGGCCCGGATTGTCCATCTCATGATCTCTTCCTCTCCTGACAACAAAAACATATATTTCCGGTAAAATAGTAACAAAACCACAAACAAAGGAGACCTGCCCCTCTGGCTCTTCCAATTGGCTCCCCCTACACACAAAGGACCCTCATCAACATCGAAACCACAGAGACCAAACCCCAACAACCTGGAGAACACCACAACCCACGGGGAATACAATCACATTGTGGGGAAGACATGAGGAGAAAACTGAAGGATCTACTCGCACGGCCAAAGAATAGTCGGAAAGAAGCCGTCGGGCTTTGACTTCCATACGTCTCAGCGTGTGAACAAGCGCGTATTACGGATCACATAGCATGATATGCAGCATGTTGGCCCTAGCATAGGATGCATCTGAGATCCGGTGGTGCTGGGGTTATCCCTCGACCTTGCGGAGAAGATGATTTGTGAGAGAAATACATTTGACTAAAGATTGCAGAAAAGAAGAGAGGTTCGGGAGTTGATGTCGGCAGAGCTTTGAGGGAGACCATTCGTCTCAGCGGATATGAAGCTGAAGATCATCAGTCGATCAATCGTCAAGATGGTGAACTCTCTGTCCTAAGCTATCATGATTGCATGCCTATTATCTTATGGTAACCTTCAGTGAACAAGAAACTGCCCAAACTCCAATGCCGATATGTTAATAGTTTTTAAGTTGGTTACAGACAAACATTGACAAGAGTCCTCACTGCAAACCGCCTCTTAGACGATTGAAGCACTTAACCATTGTAGCTGGGCACTCCCCTCCGCAACTCATATATCCTAGAACCTCAATATCACAGAAATAATCTCAATATCAGAGTAAAAACCCAAAGCTCTTTACGCTCAAAAGTCAGGGCGATCAACCAGGTCGCCTCACGGTCAAACCGTGGAGAGCCACGCGGAATGTCCACCTAGCGCCCACCTAGTAGTGGTGATCTGCCTTACAAACCAGCAAAGATCCCACTAACAGATCCATATTTTCCAAGGAATTAGCACTTTATGGCACGTGGTGATTTTGCTAAAGACTTTAGTTGATAGACCATGATGCAAAGTCTTGTTCAAGTGGGAGGGTCGGCAATGTTGATGCTTAGTGACAGGGGCGCGCGCGCACACACACACACACACACACACACACACACACACACAACCAAGGAGGCTGATGTTTTTTCTCCTCCGACGGCTGTGGCCGAGATGCAACAGAGGAAAAAAGCCAAGGGCGTGAGATATGAGGGGGGTACGCTCTCCAAGAATTGGAGAAATCTAGCAGGGGTGTAGGTTGATCGAGCTGGTGGACGCTCATAACAGCATCACCAACTTACACTCAAGAAAATCTTCAGCTGGAAAAAGACAAGAACACCACCAAAGAATCTGGAGATTTAAACTTGAATTAAACAATCCGGGGCAGACTCTGGGGTCCAAGATCCCCCGATTTATTTCCCCAGAATCTCCTCCAGAAAGTCCAGATAAACAATGAGGAGAGAACTCTGGACGATGGCCGAAGGTGGGCCTGAGCAGCATCACTTTCGTCACTGATATTGCGAAAGAGAGGCAAAAGACCCATTTTATCTGACGCCGACTTATCCGCTGATATACAACATACAGAGCACGGTGCAGTCCTCGGTTATGCAGAGGACACTCGTTTGGAGGGTGATGGTTATGCTGTTGTGCAGCTGGAGAGAGGCCAAGAGTGAGAACTACGATCATGAAATCACCGTGACATGGAAACGGATACAGCAGCGTTTCGTTATGACAACTGCCAAGGCTAAACTTATTCTCCAAGAAAAGGGCCTGAGCGAGAAAGCGGTAGGGTTCTCCTCAGCGGATTTGGAGAAGAGCCACCAGGCGGGAATAGCGAGCAAATGAGCCAAGACCCGATTGCATCGTGAAAAAGCCTCCCTCCTCTCTCTCGCCCTACTCCAACTCAAATTCAATCCCAATCCAACTGCCAGACCCCAACCACAAACTCATATGCATGGCTTGCACTGCACACAAAGAAGAATGCACCCCCCCCAATCCTGAGAAAGGGCGCACATCGCCAAGCTAAATAACGTCGGCAGTCGCCTCTCCAGGGCTCGGCTCATCCTGCGATGTAAGAACACAACATTCTCGACCAAAACATGAGAGACGCTCTAGAAAAGGGCCGTTTACTCTCTGAGTCTAATTCCTCAGAGGGGAATGTCTGGTTAATGAGGAAAAGTAGCTAGCACTTTATCCTCGGTTGTCAGTCGGCTACAAGACGGATACTGTTATCACATCGAATGATCGATGCGCCCTAATTAGAATCAGAATCCATTGTTTTCTTGAGCCTCCTGTTTTTTTGTTCAGGGGTACTGATAGCGCTTTCGCACGTTGCAGGGTTTGGTTGGGGGGGGGGGGCTCTTTTGGAGTAACCGAAGTGATGTTCAGTTACTGTGCGACTGAGTGTGATTGTCGTGAGTTTGACACTGATGCTGGGTATTTATGAGTCGTGATAGGCTCACATATTCCTTTTGTGAAGAATTTATGACTCAGGTTGCGCCTCTTTCTGCAGCAAAAGAGAGACCTTCAGGCAGTTTTTCCAGAAGCAATTAGGCGCAGGGATCTTCCTGGTGAGTAGCGTCCTCCACTTCAGGGGATTGAGTGTGGTGCAGGAACTGAAAGCGATGACGCCACGACTACTGTAGGTACCTCCAACTGTTTACCTATTCATCCAGCTTTACTCCTAATAAGTGTAACAGTTTTCTCTTATCCCCGTATCATCGATCCCTTTAACCACCAGCCTCATCCTGAGCTTTGTATCTTATGTAGACGATCATTTCATCTCGCTTTGTCTTCACCGCAGAATCATCACCGATGAAGAATGGAGAAAAAGAAACAGTCTCCAATATTTGCCCCCCCATCATCATCATAACCTGACGGGACGGGTTCCACTAACATCCTTGATCGTATGAGTGAGGATCCGCTCTGATATCTCACGAGTCACCCACTTCAACTGCCTTGTCTCGCCACCTCCAAATTCCGCCTGCGGAAATATCATCTTTCTCGCTCTGCCCGAGACACCGAAGCATCTTTATTATCCTGAAAGGCCACCATTGCTACCCTTTGTTAGACAAATACAGATTGCGGATCCGAAGCGCAAACCCAAAATGAAATGCTCTACTGCAAAACACCAGATCAAGAAAACACACAAACACAAACACAACCAGTCAGTCAACTATTCCCGCCTCACCCTTCTCCAGCACCAAAAACCCTGGCTCTATCACTCATCAATCTCTGACACAAACACGCACAGGCCACATCTACGCCAGCCAAGTCCTCAAGAGCCGCGAGAGGCCAAGCTAGTTAGACAAGGATCTGATCTGCTGCCGCTCATCAAAAGGGTCTTGAACGGCAACTGCGGCCGGTCATGGTTTGTTACAGACACATCTTTTCTCTCCAGCGCATAACTTATCGGATTTAAACATCCGTGTCCAATCTGAGGCCTGAGGGTCGCATGCGTCAATGCCCTCCTGAGTGAGAGGCTGAGTGTTGGTGATCATTGGTGCTAAATGTCCCTCTGTGTTTCCACTGTGACCGCTACCCCTGAGCTTTGAACGCCAGGCACATATTCACTGAATGGATACTTGTGCAAACGATGTGTCGTAAGTTATCCTCGGCTGTGTGATACTCCACGATGGAGAATGACTCGAAATGAAAGAGTTTTCACTCCCTTTTGAGCAACTTCCCTTCCTCCGGATGGTAGTTGGTGATGTTTTGTTGAGAATCTCGCTCTCACGATGCAACGTAACTCGAAGGCATTGATCAGTCCAGTTATTGTCTAGTCAGCATAACCTCGGTTCTATTTCCCCTGAAATCAACTCCATAAAGTCGGTAAAAGATGCCTTTGTCGAAGCGATAGGAGGTTGTCCGGGAGGCTTGGGCAAGGCCAATCTCGCGAGCGCGAGGCACCAGCGAAGACACCTCTTCGTCAACTCCTTAATGGTTTGGCATGAGTGTTGGTGTATGGGTGGGTTAGTTACTGTGTTGTGTGAGGCCTCACAATACAGAGCGTAACCCCCATTCGGTGTTCAACAGAGAACACACCGCCCACACATACTTCTTTGAGCAGGCACCATCGCTACAAAGTGCTATGAAAGACATTACGATCATTGATACTCTCAGCCGGCAAGCTCCTCCCCTATAAGAGTTTAATAAGTCTCTGTATGCCATAGCCCAAGCCTTTGTCTGGTGTTGAGGGTAAGGTGTCACTTCACATGGGGATATTTCATCTAGCACAGGCCTGAAGCGTATGGTTTGTGAAGGCCATTAATTGCCCGAATACTCGTTAAGTTAGACACTCTTTACAGTATTATAATCAAGCCAGGAATATGGTGGTCCGTTGCATGTCTCATAGGGGGAGAGTTCTCACAATGTATGAGACACTACAAAGACTCTATAAACCTACTGTTCAAGACATCTTAGAGGGAAAAGCAGTAGTCCGTTCAAATCTGACTAACGAATGATTTGAAGCACTGCCACGTACGTAAACCATCGTAACCGAATGGGTTGTCATGCCCAAGTACCCTCATAACACTCCCAACAGTTCACAGCATTGCCGTCTCGATCTACAAACTGGGGAACCCCAGAATCTGAAAATTGACCTCTACTTTTAATAAAGTAATAGTCACTTCGGTTCCGCAATCAGACCACTCTATCTATAGCTGGGTTTCTTCCCCATATACAAGCACAGACGGGCCCATGAGGGTATCCCCACAGACATTCCCCAGACTGAATCTGAAGACATGTTTTCGGGAGATCTAGATCTTATCTCCCGTTTTAAAAGTTGCCACTATATCTGAGCTCCACCAAGGGGGCAAATTTACTGCGTGGTCAGGGTACTTCTTAGTCGCGAGCAATCATATGAGCTGCCATCCGACTCAAAGTGAGACCAGGAGTTAGAACACAAATATCGTGTTTAATAGAACTTTGGAGATATATTTTATTACATTCTTATTTAAGCATATTTGCAGATCACAGTCTACTACCACGATGATGATCCAAGGGAGCAAGGTATACAAGTCCAGGGAGCTTTCGAATGGAGCTTTATTTGCATAGAGAAAAACACCAACCTTTCAATTTCATTTCAATCAAGCCTGTTTCCAACGCTTTCACTCCCATTATACCACCTCGTTCTCAGTAAGAGGGCATGAACTTTCATGTCTCATCCCAATGTTACAGCAAGGCACCAGAAGACTTGTCATCACTTACCTTGACTTCGAACAATCTATTCTGCTATGGTGAACAGTGGGAAATCGGGCAGTGGCCGAAGCGCACGCCGTGGTCTCTCCAACTCCATGCATCCCAAGATCCACGGTGGTTCATCGTCTTTGATTCGAGCCTCCTCGGCGTGATACCACAGAGCTTCGGGATCACCCGCTCGCGCCTTGATGCCAGCTTCACTTACCAGCTCGACATCAGCCTTCCATGCGGTGACCAATGCCACGAGCCTGAGGATTTCAAGGACATAGTAGACTAGGAAAAACACTAAAACAGTTATGTTAACCAAGTAGCCAAAGCCGTAGACGCCGGCATGGAAACGCCTGATTATCTGCATGCCCACAACTACCTGTAGGAGCATAAGCGCATATCCAAATGTGAACCAAGCAAGCCATTCGTCGTTGCCAAGATGGATCGTGAAGTGTACGAGAAGAACAAAGATAATCTCGTAGATCAGAGTAAAGGATGCAAAACTGCAGAGATGAGTCAGTAAAAAGGCACAGGGGTACTGGTTGCGCTCTCTCTGACGGATCATGACACGGCTGAGGCGCCAAAGATTCCGAGTCATCTGAAGATACTCACTGAGGAACTCGACGATAGATCGTCGGTCAACTTGAACTGTGGCGTCCGGTGTGTCTTGGAAAACAACAATACAAGGCACTTCATGGCTACCCTCTTGGAGGAAGTACCTGTTGAAGAACAGATACTCATCTGCTTTGTGAACACCACGCCGTCGGTTCAAGCACGGTTCAGCCTCGAACTGCTGCTTGAATCTCAACTGATCAGTCAACTTGGTACGGAACAACACAGGCGAGCCCGAGAAAATCACAGAGGAGTCGAGTGCGTTGAGGGCCTTATTCTTCTCCGCCAGGATACAATAGTAGCAGGAAAAGACGCATGTCCAGAGCGAGCCCCAGATCCCATCTCGTTTACGTGCCATCATGGGAACTGTGACGCAGCCAACACGAGGGTTTGCAAAGGGAATCAGAGCCGACTTGAGAAAGCCCTCAGGCCAATGAACTCCCTGATCAGTCAGGACCGTCAGAGGAGTGCTGACAGAGGCCAAGGCGTGGGCGATCTCGCGACGTCTATTCGGTTCGTTCACGGCACCAACACTAATCTGCGTAGCAGAGTACGAGAACCTCAGCCCTACCAACTTAGCGTCAACAATGTGCTGATCCTTTCTGCCGCTAGTACTGATGAATAGTTTCTGAGGCTTGTTTTTGAGAATACTTCGAACATAGTCCAAGAGTTTCGGGTCTCTGGGGTCACGAATTGTCAAGATGACAGAAATATCTTTCGGGGACTTGGGGAATCCATCGAACTTCTGATACTTCCAGCAGCCGTATTGTAGTATAGCGAATCCTGCGAGGCGTATGGCTATGATTATGCTCAGAACAACGACAGAGACGATGGCCGCTGGACCGGCGGCTTTGAGGCTGAGCGCCATTCTGATTGGAGCAGGTTGTTTCTTCTTCTTTTGTAAGTGAAGGAGTGGCTGGGCTCGATCAAAGAATCCGCGCTGGATGAAAGGGTGGCAGAGGAATGAGGAATTAGATTCGTTTCAAAGCCCGGCGAGGCTATGTGTAATTTATATCTTCCAATCCCCTCGTTGGCAACAAGACCTTGCTCTGTGTCAGACAGTTGTTCTGAGTTGAAACAGGCACTTGTGCAACTGTGTTCCGTTCATGTTCGCACATCTCGTACTCAACAACTGTTGAAAGTCCTGTTCGTGGGGAAACCTGAGTTGATGGCCCCCTGGAGATTGCTTCTGCTGATGTACCTTGAACAAGCAATTGAGCTGATGCCAAGCTGGGAGATTCTGTTGTAACTGCTCTGTTCCTTGGAATTTTTAACAATTTTTGGCATGCTTAGTTTATTGAACAAGAAGAAGATGTTTCATAAGCAACGTATCAGCTAGGAGTATTGAATCTTTGGTGACAAATGCTGAGAGGTATAGGTTAGGTAGGACGAGACTCGAGGTCAAGGTGAAAATCACAAAGGCTCAAAAGGAGAAAGATGCTCCCCCCTCAGAGTCTAAGAAAATGCCGAAAGAGTTGTCTTTATTTTAAGATGAGTTTATTCTCTATTCATAAGATTAGGCCTAAATCTTTAAAAGTTATCCTGATAATATCCTTGCAGCCAAAGCACCTGCTTGGCTCCAAAGGTGTTCTCCCCTTTTCCCCGTTGAACTCGTTAGCCCAACTAAATGACTTGTACATCAGAACATCAAGCTCAATAAAAAAGCACGCCCTTCCCACGACACGGTGCTATCCCCGCTGGACAGGCCATTGAGGGGCAACTCCGTAAACCTCGGCATATTAGACCAACAGTGTTGAAGCTTGGCGCCTTTTGACACATATTATGACAAACCATGTAGCATTTATAAGCAGAAAAGACGACATTGCTAGTCACCGACTCGAAATACCGCCCTTGTGTCAAATAATGTATATGCATTTACTTTACCCCACGAAAGGTCACAAGGAGAACAACAAGAAAGGAAAAGGCGAGCGGAAGTGGGAGCGAATGCGGGTAATAGCCGATCAGATCGGCTGAGATTGGATTGGATACTTCACAAGGTCACCCCCGCTTTATCCCCAGGCCGAAATCTTATTCCCCTGGGCTTATTGCTATGGTTGTCTACTGTATCTGTATTGCCCGTGTGCGGGAGCCAAAGGGAGACTCCTTGGTACAGTGAGTCTACAGAGTCATTGGATCTTGGCTATATCTATAAGATACATCATCCAATTACAATATTGTCAGCACAAGAGACCCTAGCAAGACATACAGAGATGGCTTAACGCCCCGCATGGTTATGCGCCGCCATCCGAAGCCAAGATGCGTCAAAACTGGACCCGTCTTATCCCCGGACGCCATTTCCGGTTGTCGGAGATGCCCTAGAGGTCCCCTCTAAGTCTAAGCCGGGGTCATAAGAAGCACTTGATCCCTTTTGTCCATTTTTTTCATTACTAAAATCATGACTCCTCCATCTTTTCCATTTCGTCTTTCCTCCCAATTGCCCTAAACATGGGAGACAACGACGAGAAAAAGACCTCCCGGTCCCCGGAGCCGGAGCCGGAGACGGGTTCGGCTCGGAGGAGTCTGGACACCACCACTACCGAAGAAGGCGATGTCATCACTCCAGCCCCGGAAGTCCAACGACAGATTTCGAGCCAGGAGAAGGAAAATGGTGATATGTTTCCCCCGAGAACAGACGTGCCGCCTCCTCCGCCCAATGGAGGTTATGGATGGGTTTGCTGTGCCTGTGTTGCGACTATCAACGCCCATACGTGGGGTCTCAACTCGAGTTACGGAGTCTTTCTCGCCCACTTCATCGCAAACAACACATTCCCAGGAGCAACATCACTCCACTACGCCTTTGTCGGATCCTTAAGTATTGCTTGTGCCTTGCTTGTCTCGCCCCTTGCTACACTCTGCGTTCGCGAATTCGGCACAAAACCTACTCTCTTCGCTGGCATCGTCTTGGAAACCGCTAGTCTGATATGCGCTAGCTTTGCGACCAAGATATATCAACTCTTCCTCACACAGGGTGTTCTCTTTGGCCTAGGAATGGGCTGCCTCTTCGTTCCCAGCGTCGGCATCGTTCCTCAATGGTTCACAACTCGTCGATCTCTCGCAAACGGTATCAGTGCAGCTGGTTCGGGTCTCGGTGGTTTGTTATACTCCTTGGCAGCTGGAGCTATCATCCGGAACATCAGTCTCGCATGGGCGTATAGGATACTTGGAATTATCGTCTTCGTCGTCAATATAATCTGCACTATCCTTGTCAAGGATCGTAACAAGATCATCGGCTCTCGCCAAGCACCCTTCGACCTTGGACTCCTCAAACGTGCTGAGTTTATTCTGCTCCTCGGTTATGGATGGTTCAGCATGCTAGGGTATGTGGTGCTCATCTTCAGTCTGGCAAACTATGCCAACTTCATTGGCCTCGATGCCTCACAAGCAGCTATGGTCAGCGCCATCTTCAATCTGGGCCAGGCTACAGGCCGTCCTTTCATCGGGTACTTCAGTGATCGCACAGGACGAATCAACATGGCCTGCGGGACAACTTGGCTAGCTGCAATTCTCGTCTTTGCTATCTGGATCAACGCCAAATCCTATGGGCTTCTTCTCTTCTTCACCATCGTGGGAGGTGGCATGGCCGGAACCTACTGGGCTACAGTGGCTCCAGTCACAGCCGAGGTTGTCGGTCTTGCTGATGTTCCTGCTGCCCTTAACTTAACCTGGATCATCATTAGCTTGCCTTGCGCGTTCAGCACACCCATTGCTCTACAAATTGTCGCCGGCACCGGAAAGTACATCGGAGCGCAGATCTTTGTCGGAATCATGTACGTCACTGGAGGCTTGTGTCTCTTCTTCCTTCGCGGCTGGAAGATTGGCGAACTCGCCGAGATTGCTCGTGCTACGAATCACGATCCCGATGAAATCCATCGGGTCAGATCTCAAGCGAGCGGTGCTATCAGTATCAAGAGCCGGCGAGTTGGTCGGAAGAAGATGATAGCTGAATGCTATAAACCCTGCAAAGTTTAGAGATTTGTGCTTGGGCTGAATAAAATGTCTCTTTTTTAATATCTATTTGCAATAGTACATACGGCGCTTAGGATAACGTTGGCATTGAGTTAATGATCAAATACTGTTAAATATTAGCATTTGTTACCACAAACGGCTCAAGCCAACAAGTACATAATAACAATAAGAGAAACGCATTGACATAGAATCGCCTAGGCTGACTACCTTAGTTATCATAGGCACAGAGATCCAATTATACTTAGACTGTCAATCGGTAACATACGAAAGCAGGGTGCATGGCCTTCGGTAACTTGAGCCTCACAAGCTCATTTCCTAGTACTAATAGAAGACCTGAAGTGACTAAAAAGAGCCTTCAATGACTTTACCCTGCCATGTGCCACTGCTGCATGCTCTCAAAGCCCCCGTCTCGAGTCTCGTGCCTTGAACATCTCTTATCAGAGCCGCCCGATGTAACTCATTAAAGACACTGGAGCCCGGATATACCTTAATCACAAACAACTACTAATCCCGAAACTCTACTTGAGTCATATGTCCTCAGCCAGTGTAGCACGAGACTTCATTCTATTGGCATGCCAGGTTCCATGTGCTTTCACCTATCATCATCATCAAGACTATCCAAGTTTCGCCCCCAACCCCATTCACTGACGTCAAAATGGCACTAATAATGAATAACCCGGCTAAAAGTGCACTTATCACGTTTCTGGGCAGACGGAACTTCTTATTGGTACCTTAGCCGGTGTTGGGTTGCATCCTTCGCGGTAACGCCGAGCCTTGAGTGTCAGTCGACCGCAGAGCCGCATCGGAATAAAGCTCGAGCTTCGAGCCCGTTTTGGAGCTCAGAAACAGGTGTAAGCAATCTACTGATATTCGCGATATATTCAAATCACATGTGGGTAACCAAGAACTTTTCTTATAATGGACTCATACTGATATTAGGATTAGGTAGCCCAATATGGCTCCTGAACCAGCCACTTATTACTGGAAATGTGTAAGTCACAATCTCAATATATTACGAGTTGTCCTGGCTGAGTGTAACGTGTCGCTATTAGTGTAGCTGCCTTCAAATCTGGGATTGGGCAGTGCATAGAATTTGCACGAGCTGCCACCATGTCCGATGCAACGATTGCACCGTTACCACGCAGTAGTGAGTATAACAACTATTGGCAATATCTCATATTGACTTGAATAAGCACCGGAAGCAAAACTGCCAAACCTGATCAAGATACGATTTGATATGCTTGGACGCACGGAGACGAGGATGGTTAAGACGGAAGGCAAGTGATTGAACAATTTGACAATAAGTAATCTCACGAGAATGACATATATTGTATTTATGTTGACTCGAGGAGAGGGTTTCCTGCTGCTTGGTTGGGATTTGCGTCTAGTGTATGATTTAGGTTGGACTTTACGATATGAGTCAGAATCACCTCAACTTCTCGCCCAGGAGTATTATCTGAGGTACGAAATAGATACTCCACAAAGCACTCGCTGTGAATATATTTTGTCCCTTCACATAACCTGTCTCCCGAAACGGCGTGTAACAGCACAATCGAGCACCCACCAACACTTCATTTGAAGAAAGCAAAAGGTGAGTTGTCATCGTTGAGACTTAGAGTGCCTATTTGCGGAATTTTATGTATCTGCGAACGTCGACTGACCACTTGAGGGATAAGATCAGAGCTCCCGACCGTCCAGACCCGAGAAGGCACAAATCTCAACCACTGAATCACCATGGACGAATCCGACGGCACAGATACCAACCGAAGCGTAACCCTTGACAATATTCACTATATAAAGTAGGCGCTGATGTATTTGTGTAGCCATCTCGTAAGAGATTTAAGACTGCTCACGACGACTTCGATAAAGAAAATACCATTCAGTCAGCGTGGGCGTCAAGCTGGACATTCCATCCTTATGTCAATCATGTCACTAAAGTCGACTCACTATTTACTCACCCCGAGACCACTGGGCAACACGATGCGGAGTCAGGCAAAGTAGAATCAGATGCGAACCAAACGGTTAAGACTCATCTTCGACTGCCTCCGGAGTTGAGAGAGACCATGCACTATTGCACGACCCGTAAAGAGTGCGTTGGTATGACCGTTTCATTGACGTTGTTCCAGAAGATGAAACTGTGGTTTTCCTTCGGGACATAGGCCAGGCAACAACAACCCCCTTGACAAGGACTGTTTGGCCAAGGCATGTGAAATGGTAACGTTTCAATCTAACTCGAGCCGCATTATAAGGCTATTCACAGAGCTCATCAAAACGTACTTCAAGAACTATAGTGGCTTTATGCCCCGAGTCCTGTGAAGATTCTTGCATTTGAGAGTGCTTCGGGAAAAGAAGCACCAATCCTCAACGGATGAGACAAGGAAGTGACAGCACATGGAATATACACAGACGTGCATGATCACGTTAGAGACTGGGTGGACTTTGTACTCAACGTTTCAACTGACATGGGAATTGAGCTCCATTTCTGCCGCCCCTGGAAGAACTTTGGTCACCTCCCCTACGAGACGCTGGGTACGATCTGTCGGTCACTTGGGATGAGATCAGCTGGCTTCAAGTGCCAGACCAATTTGACAGCTTTCTTATGGAAATAACAACCAGGCCCGTTGTTAGGGAACAGCTAGACGACACGAATCTCCAGTTTCAATCGAATTGTCCTAAGACATTGCTTGGACTCTGGTCCATTATGGTACTGGGGCCAATTTGTCACAAGCTTTCGATCCGACGGGCAAAGGAGAGATCTCATGGTAGCAGTGCAAAATACTAGCGATGAAATGGGAAAGCGCAGTATTGCAATGTTCTCAGGGGAGCAAGAAAGCAAAGGCGCCAAGATTAACTGGTCTAAAGGTCTACTAAGATATACTAAACTTACCTAAGTCTCTTCACCACTTAGGATAAAGGTCCCAAGTAAGTTTTCTTGCCCCCCATAGATAGTGTTCGGGAGATGACTTAGATGCTTGTGTTACATGATGTCTACGAAAAGACGTGGTTCGGTGACAAGCCAAACATAGAGTGACGATAATCGTTGCAGTTACTGATCCTAAGCTTAGGTGTCAAAACAAAACACCTGGTGTATATCCACATACAACTCTCATTAATCCAGTGTTTAGTTATTCAATTGGAACAAGGAAGCCTATCACTTCACAAACTCTTTGTTCATCCCGTCATTGACGCCGTGTAAGTGAGATCAAGGTAGGCACGTGATCTGGCGTCGCGAGAAGCTGACCGAAGCGCGTCTCTGGCCCCGCAAGACTCGCGATCTCGACCTCATGTCATAACCTGCAGCTTCGTCAATAGTTTCATGGAATCGTGAGCGACCTCGCGTCGTATTTGGCGCCTGGAGATGTGGATCCTGGAGAATTCCGAGGCCTTTGATGGTAACTTCCTTGACTTTCATCTGTCGATGTAGCTAATCATCCATCCCTAGGCCGAAAGTTGTGGTTGCGACCAGGGAAAACCTATCTATTTGGTCGAACAGCGGCAGAAGGTAAGAGACAATCTCCCAAGTGAAAGAATTGATGCTCATGAAGTTTATAGCCGGCCAACTTGCGATATCACACAATACAATCTCGCGCAAACACTTGACCATCACCGTCAGCCCTGTCGAGAAAGGCCAGGCGCACAATCCAAGGAGTCGCTCTATGCTCACGATCGAAGATTTGGCGACAAAAATAGGGACAGTCGTCAATGGAGAAAAGATCAAAGGCGAGAGAAAGGCGATTGAAGGGGACAAGGCCGAGTTTACGATGGGGAAATGCCCACACAGATTCAGGTGAGCCGTTTCATCCGATCTGGTGTTACGCCGCTTACATCCGCAGCATCTCCTGGGAACCAGTTGTCTTCGCATTTTCCTTCACCAGTAAGGAACTACAGACGGACCCCCTAACTACACTCCGGAAAAGATTCGAGCAGCTTGATGTCAAGCTTGTGGCGGAATATGTTGATTCGACTACACATGTCATCTCAAAAAAGCGAAATACGGCCAAGGGGCTTCAAGCCTTGATCAACGGGAAACATATCGTAACGGAGACTTTCCTCGATGCAGTGGCTGAAGCCGGGAATCTGGCGGATGGGGCGGAGGTCAATGGATTGACCCCCCTGGAGCAGGACTTTGACCAAAACTGGCCTGATGCTATGCAGCATTTACCTCCGAGGGGTGGCGAGCCTGTGCAACACCCTGACTCGACGTATGCCCCAGACGCAGAGAGACGCGACATATTCGAAGGCTACAGCTTCATCTTCTACGACCCCGTACAGTACAACAACTTGCTGGCGCCTATTACGAGTGGCAGTGGCAAAGCATTGCTGCGAAATGTTGTTCCCGAAGAAACTTCGGTCAATGACTTTGTTCAATATGTTAAAAGTGTCGCTGGTGAGAAAGGCCTCGGTGCTTTTAACGACGGCAGCGAGGGCAAAGGTGTGGTAGTAGTACGCTTCGTTCCTTCGAAAGGAGGTTCAGTTGATTGGTATGTGGAGTTTTTCAGGTCTGTATCTCTGAGACTGGACCATCGTCCTATTGAGCAGAGTGAGTTTTTGGAAGCAATTCTCATCAAAGACGCGAGTATTCTTCGACGCCCTCTCGAGCTCGAGTCTGCAAATAATACACAACACCAACATCAAACTCTTCAAGATCCTGAGGTGACCAATGGGACACAGCACCCTGCCATACAGGCTGAAGCGTCACAGGCACCCGAAGAGTCACAGCTTGCTCCTCGACGTGGGCGGACGAGGAGAACTGTCAAGAGACGCTTCGCAGGCTTCGGCGGCGATGATGACGTTGACATGGACGATATCCCTGCTGCAGCAGTGCCTATACAGCAAACCGCAACCCGTCCTGCGACGCAGAATGTAACACAGGCGCCAGCAGAGGAAGAAGGGTTATTCGTGTCTCAAGAACCAGACGCACCGCCAGAAACACAACTATCCAGCAATGCCAGAGCTTCACAAAGGAAAAGACGAGGTTCACCATTACCCCAAGATGACCTCATGGATGGCATGACAACCGCAGCAGAGAGGTTCAAGCGTCAACGGATAGAGCGAGGCGAAGATTTGGAGGAGCCGGCTGAGCAGATGGAAACTGAGACAGCCGAGAAGGTCCCAGAACCAAAGAAGATCAAGAAAGAGTTCGATATCTTGGCAATAGCTGCACAAAACAGAGAGCAGGAAGAAGCTCGTGCACGAGCTGAAAAGGAAGATTTGGCAAATTTGCCAGATGATGTTGATCTCGCCGAGATTCGCAGACTCAATATCGTAGAGGAGATTGAAGTACGAAAACCAAGCCATCCCCGTACTCGAGAACAAGATATTCGTGATGGAAGATGGGACCCCAAGTGGAATGGGATGAAGAACTTCAAGAGGTTCAGACAACGCGGAGAGGCGACAGGACGACAACCTGCAAAAACTATCGTGCCTCTAACGCAAGTCAAGACGAAGGAATTTGGCGTCGGTGACGATTACTGGCTCGAGGATGAGGAAACGGAGCGCAGGAAGAGGAACTCAAGTCAGGCTCCTGGGACACAGTCGCAACCATCTGCGCCCACAGCACCCTCAGCTTCATCCCGTGTCCAGAAAAGGGCATATGCCAATGTCATTTCTGACAGCAGCGAGGAAGACAATTCAGTATCGCAACGGTCTTCGGCACCAGCGACTCGAACACGAGGGGCACAAGCCGCAGCGCCACAGACACAGTCGCAGGCTAAATCAAAGAGTCAAGCATCACATAATACTAGCCAGGGAAGTAAACGAGCGGCAGCAGAACCTGCTGCTGGACAGCAGCCTCCAAAGCGGAGTCGGCCAACGAGAAGAGCTGTGGAAGTCGCAGATAGTGACAGTGACGACGAGCTCAAGTTTCGGTTTGGAAAGAGACGGTAAAGACCGGTCTCTGTGGGGTATCTTTCTAGCTAATGTACATCTGAGTGTTCGAGAAGAACATCTATGGCGCGAACAGTATAGTCTAATACATGTAAAATATCGTTTCCATGTAACATGGATGCGCCAGCAGTCTTGCGTCTAGGGTCTATGTTGTCTCTTGAATGTCATGGTTCAGTCCATCTGGTCCATCTGACTCTCGGTGCCTTCAGACTCCTCGACAAGAAGGCCTACGAGACAGGCTGATAGCATAGTCTCGTAGTTCACCCAAGGATGAACCTCGCCGAACAACTTGGTGCCGTCACGTCCAGCACCACGCATCAACTCAGGAACGCCGCCAGGATGAAAGTCGGCATATGGTGTAACATTGTACACCTTGCCGTTCAGGGCCATCCAAGCATCTTTGCCCTTGCGACCTGTCATGCGCTTCAACATGGACGGCGTCACGCGCAGGTACGGTGTTTGAGGCTCGACACCACGGAGGTCGGCATTAGGTCCAGATATGCGAGCCCAGTCGAGAGGAGAGTGCCCCGGCGTGAGGAGGACCTTGCGATTGGGCTTACTGGGTTTAGATGAGTGTGTAGGTGGAGGTGCCAGGCCACCTGATGACGGAGGACCTCGGTTCGGTAGAGGGCCACGAGCTCGTTGCGGTGAGTTCACGGCGGGGAACTGAGAGAGTGATGGCAGGCGACCAGCAGGTGGGGCAGCTGAGAACTTGGGAGGAGGTAGACGGCCCGGAGCTGGAGGCGGAGGCATCATCGAGGTTGAATTCGGTGAGAGAGCGGGGCCCGGGGCTGTGGGGTTCCGGCGCGGGGCAGGGTGTGAGCTCGGCGCAATAGGCGCATTGTCGAGACTGAAGCTGGGGACGGAAATAGAGGGAGGATCGGATGCGACAGCCTTGGGAGTTGTTTGTTCTTCGGGTTCGGTGATGGTTGGAGGTGGGGGTGTAACCTTCGGTAAAGGAGGCGGCGGCATAGACGCAGCATCATTTCTGGTGCTCCTCGATGAGGAGGTCGCGGTATCGATCGCAGCAGCAGTAGCTTGTCCTTGGTCTCGACGCTGGTCGTCGTCTCGTGTGGTACGGTTATCGGCCGGACGAGCCCGGAGTCGAGGGTCCGGTTCCACCTCGTGATCCGACACCGTGATACAAGGTCCAGGATCAGTATCATCAGCTTCGTTCTCAGCCTCGTCCTTAGCTACAATAGCAGGAGGACCATTTCCTCTCCAGCGGAGGAGGATCTGGAGCGGCTCTGGCATCCATGACGGCGGACGAACAAGTACCCAGACAACAGAGGCGACGATGAGGCCGATACCAAGAACTCCCATGACGACACAATAGAGACAGAGGTTTGAAACACGAAAAACAAAAAGAGAGTTTCCCCCAGGTGACCTGGAGAGTTGGGGTCGATTGGCGAGAAGAAGGGAGGGAGTGGGTTGTGGAGTGGTTATTGCAGAATCATCGAGCCACCTTTTGATGCGCCTCCGATAATAGTTGATGGATTTGCTTTTGTCAGCGGCGGACAAAGAAAATCAGAGCTGGAGCTGAAAGGCCGGGGCCTTGGAACGGGTAAACGCTGATTGGCTGACGATTCGAGGTTCGAAAAAGCCCGATTTTCATGTGAATAATTACCGATTCATAATTGAACTGGGGTGGACTAGAATAATTCTAGACAGTTTCTGTCATAACTTTAACTGAGTACCTAGGTACTCTGAGCTCATCACTACATCTCGCTTGTGCGGCAAATTCTATTTTTGTTACACCACCCAGTGATGAATATACTTGAGTTTACTGCCATTTATTGAAGAATGGAACCAGAGAGTACGGTAATAATTGGACGACTTGAAGCCTTCGGCTGTTGCTTCTTGTGGCGTCAACGTTGGTCATGCCACAAGCAGTAGAAAGCTCAGTGATCGACAGAGAAAAGCTGGCACCCGTGTACATATTTTGCAGGGGACAGGGGATTTGGAACAGGTCGAGATGAATAGCGAGGAGCAAGGGGCATTCCATGATCTGTGATTTCAGTTGGCATGAGATGTAATAAGCGGTGGATGTTTATTTATTAATGATCCATTGAATGGAGAAAGGGGAATTGCCTGTTCTAAATATTGCAATAGTTGTAATTATAGGCGAGTTTCACGGAGGTATTGTCGATGCCAGAGGGACGCACACAAACACTTGTGCATCTTTATCATATCTGATCTAGACCGCTCGGGAGGTATGTTTCGTGATGGCAGTAACCAGTTAGATTGCTCAATCACAAGATATATGAAACCCGAATCTATAGCATGACATGTCCATTTATATGTCATGGAAAAGTAAACATGAGCATGATCAATCTCGAAGAGAGGTCAAAAAGCAACACACTCGCTGACTGGAGCAGGGATGGTCCCATCCTGACCATGTCCTTCGCCTTTCCTTGCCTTGAATGAATGACCACGATCCGTTCATCCCGCTAGTTTCTGGTAGCCATTGTATTATCCCTAGCATTTCTCGTCTATTTTCGTGTTTGTTCTGTGCTTCTCTTTTCTCGGTTCTCTCCCTTTCGCCTCTCTTTTCTCCTTGACTCATTACTCCTGATATCATCCGTGACGGCCTTGTTTTTTTTGCTCCCTACCTATGTCGTGACCTAACGGGCGGTGATTGTTATCTCGTCTATACCCGCCGTGAACAACTCAATTGGATACTCCTTGTCACCTGCAGAAAAGAAAGACATCCCCCGCTTCGAATCCTCAAGCCACTTCATCTATCCAACACTCGACCCCACCGCCTCTTGTCTCTCATCATCGAAACTGTTTGTTTACTTTTGGATGTGGTCACCTCGACATTGAGATTGGACCCCAAATTAGCCAGAAACCACTAGCGTTTTAGTGATCACCGCGCTGTAACATTGGTATTACAGGGCGCTGCCCACTGAAGTCCCTTTAACCTTTCCCGTTACCGCCTCCGCACACAGCCAATGAGAGCTCACCGCTCCCTCCTGCTACCACTCATCTCAGCCTGAGCCAGCGAGTAGAGGCTCTTCCGACAACCCAACTCGTGGACAGAATGCGCACTCTAAACACCATCAACTCGTCATCTTCTCGTCCTACATCCCCAGGCCTTTCAGTCTCTCAGCCTCATATTCGCCGCTCCGCTTCCTCCGCCGGAAACAACAGATTAGTCACCTCTTCTAAATCTCTCCCAAAGACTCGAACCAAGACCCCTACTCCAGGTCAGGCACAAGTCCAGACTAAGGCTCAGGCTCGTCCCCGATTCTCCTCCGCTGGCACCACTATATCCTCCAGCGCTCGCACGACGCCATCCCTTGGCTTCCACGACACAAATCAACAACATGTTCTTTCTGTAACCGCTACAATTCCCTCGACCCGTTCTACCTCGTCGAGTTCCGCCCCCCCTACCTTAAAAATGGTCTCAAGCGACACAAGACACAGGCCCCCGCAGCTCAGTGCTGCAGCAGCAAAAACAGTCGGGCGAACGCCCCTGACGCCCAAGATTGCTTCGACAGCAAAAGGCCCTTTATTAGGCGCGCCTCCTTTAGTTCGACGATCAACTCAAGGATTGAGCTCAAACACGCCTGGGCGCGACGATGCTGTCACTCCCCGTTCTGGCAGTCGACAAGGCCGCAACAATAGCAATAGTTCGACGCCCAATGGGACACCAAATTTGGATCGGGATGGATGGGATCCTCGAGCCTCTTTGGGCTCGTCAGGAAGGCAATCACTGTCACGAGCTGAGTCTCCAGCAGATCCCGACGCCAAATTCTTTCGTGCCAGCGACGCTTTGGCTTCAGCACAAGCAACCGGTCGTCCTTCGTTAGGCTCACAAAAGCCTGCGTCCTACTTCCATGCCAGTAAAGCCAATGCTGAATATAAAAAGCCAACTAGTCCTCCCGTCTCTGCACCATTTACGCCGACACTCAGCACCGCACCCGAACCCTCATCCTCAAAGTTCTTTTATGCCAATGGCGCGGATCTTGAGCTTAAGCTCTCTTCAGCGAACTCATCCACAACAAGACTCCAGTCTAAACGCCCAAGCACCAGCAGCTCAACAAACGAACAATCAAACCACGCACTACCGCCAAGGCCACATTCTCCTATCAAGATTGCTCAACCCACACCTTCTATTCTTAAGAATACTGGCGCACCTGGTCTTGGAAACAGACCGCAAATAGCGTCACCGCCTCAAATAGCTTCTCCACCTCCACTAGCCCCCCCAGCGTCTATTACCTCTTCTAAGAGAAGAGTCAGTATCGATGCAGCGCCGAAAAGGCAGAGAGGCCATGCAAGAGCTGGTAGTGTTCCCAATTTTGATCACTCTCACTCACCTAGGTTGCCCATGTCACCGGCTCGACGACCTTTCGAATATGGCTCACCCCCTGCAAGCCCTGGCTCAGCTCAACCAGCTTTGACAATGGCTTCGATTCTTCAAGTTGCTGAAGATCTTGACGATGAGGAGGAAGAGGAAGAAGGAGAAGCGAAGAAAGAAGACGGGTCCCAGCCCGACTTGCAGAGTCCTACCAAGTCCAACCATGAGCCTGTGAACGAACTAGTCGCCAATGCACGAAGAGAACGAAAGGTGCAGGATCTGGAAATCACCAACGCCTCTCTTGAAGCTATCAATCGGACACTGGAAAGACAATTACGGAAGCAGCAAGCTGAGATACGGAGGTATCGACGACTTTCAAGATCAGGCCGTCTCTCTGCTGTTGCTTCAGCTGCCTCGAGCCGAGTGACCTCTGCAGCACTCACAGATGCCCCGATTAGTCTTTCGGATCTTAGCGAAGAGGACAACTCGGAAGCTCCCTCAGACGAGGAGCACGACTCACTTGACGAATCAGATTTGTCAATGACTGACTCAGTCTCAGCTTCTGACCCTCTTGATCCTACTGACGAGAAAGCGATCGAAAAGGCCATGTCCCGACGGAAGCGAGATGAGGATCGTCTGCAGCTCGATCTGACCAAGCACCGGGAGTTGCTGGTCGACAGTCAGAAGATTAACCAAAGTATCAAACGATGCCTGAACTGGACTGAGGTTCTTATCAAGGAGGGCCAAAAGGCACTCGAGTACAAGGTCCGTGTCACCGACGTCGAATTTGGTGGCCATATACTTGCTCCTGCGATCGGGGACGAAGACGAAGACGAAGAAGATGCGTTGGCTGAGGTTGACGATCTCGAAACTGATCCTGGAAGTGCAGCACTGGAGCCTCCGCTGCCTTGGGAGAAAGGCTCCCAGGATCGTGATAGTGGCATCGAATTGCAACCAGACAGCAACTAAACTAGCCTCCTTCGTCACAGAATGACTCATTTTCTCAATATTCGACACATCCCAAAGGCGACCAGGACGTCGTTACACATACAACAACTCACCATGCCACATTTTGTTCTCCTTCTTTTCGTCTCTACACACCAGGCAAGCCTCAGGGCAACACAACAAAATATCATCATCATCAGATCTATGAAGTCAATGGAAATAACATGCATGCATACAAGGCGTTGGGCAAGCAAGCGATCATTTTCATGTCCCTTTTGTTTCTTTCAACAGCGTTTTGCTTCCCAGCGGCTACGATGCACCATCGATTCCACCTCTCAGACGATCTTCTCTCTCCCAAAAGGAGCACCACCACAAATATTCAGCCTGGACAATCGTTACATACACATACGCCCTTCGGAGATTGGGGCCTTTTTGGTTTTCATTTGTCGCCCAAGATTTGTGCTTTTTTCTTTTCCGTTTGCTTTTGGATACATACTATGTATAACAGATACCCCGGAGGAAGTTTCCACGCCAACCTGGCGAGTCAAATAAGATGGAATCATTGGAGGAAATTGCAGAAAAGAGAACCTAACCCGGGAATTGCTTCTCAAGCTTTCCGGCGAGACGGCTACCTCAAATTCCAAGATCGGATGCGATAGGGAAAATTAGATAGTTGCCAGAAATAAGAAATGGATATAGGATATCAGGAGATGGAACTCCAATCTTCAACTCAACTTCATCAACTAGCCTCTGTTCTTTGCTCTAGGTGCATGCATACTCGGATAAGCAACGTATTTGGAGATTACAAATAAACGGCCGTCAATTTTCATAAAGGGGGGAATAGTGTCATGAAAATTATATCTAAATCAATGCCAGTCACCCTCGATCTATAACATCCACCATTTCATCATGCAATCCACCAAACCATGTCCATCAAGTTGATATCCGCCATCGTTTTCAGGGTCTTCAAACAAGCAGGTCTTATTCAGCCTTGCTGTGTAGTCTTTTCTCTACCATCTGCCAACTCCCCAGGAAACCTCGTTCCTCCTCAGGGTGTCGTAGCGTGCTCCTTATCTTTGGGTTCCTTGTCCTTGCTATGGAAGGACTTGCGGTCCTTCTTCTTCTTGTGGTCTTCCTCCTTGTCCTTCTTCATTGCGGCCTCGGCGACGAGCTGCTCGAAGACGAGATAGTCACCCTCCTCTTCGGGGGATCGCTCAGCCTAGATGAGGTTAGTGTTATTCCGACAAAACAGGACTTGAAACATACCCGGATAAAGACATCACCAATCAGGACAAGAGCCTGTGCGCGCTCAAGTCGCTTGTTGAGGTGGACCTTCTTGTCGTTCAGAATGCTGTCGCAAACCTCGCGCAGAACACTCTGGATCTCAAACTTGCTTCCCCTCCATGCAGCTGTGAGAATCTTGCCAGTCACGCGTCTCTCGTACTCAGCACGCTTCTCATCAGTCCAGTCCTCGCCACCCTTCTCCTCCATCTTAGCCATATCCTCCATTGTCTGTTGAGCATCAATAGCGCTGCTGATAGTGTTCCATGTCTCCTTGACGAGTGTGCCCTTGTCACGGAGTCTGCTGAAGAAACCACCAATACCAAAGAACTTCTGGCTGCGGAGTAAGCTCGAGGCCTTGGAGACATAGGTTTGACCGATCGCGTGCAGGATATCAATTCCGAAAGACTCCATCTTCAGGTTCTCAACCTCGAGACGCATCTTCTCCTGGAATGCCTTGGTCACGTCGGGGCCCTTGTCTGTCTCTGTCCACACGCTGAGTCTGTCGAGCAGCTTCCGAGAGAGGGTGTCGACACGCTCCTGACGAATCTTGGCGCGCTCCTTCTCGTATGCTGCCAACTGCTCTCGCTGCTCTTTGGTCAGTCCACCCTTCTTCTTCTCCTTGTGCTTGAGCTCCTCCTCTGTTAATTCACCCTTGTTAGCCTCTGCATCAAGAAGGTCCTCGTGAGACTTGTCCATCAGTGCGGGTCGAAGAGGGATCTGGGTTCGGCTGCGTGAGCTCGACGAGGGAGCAGGGGATGTGGCATCGGTTCGCTGAGGGATATCGGCGGAGAGGCCAGCGGCGGGCGCGGCAGGTGAGGCGGGCTTGGTCTCCTTGTCGTCGTTGACAGAAGCGGCAGCATAAGACGGTGGTGGTGGGCCTGCTTGGTGCTCTGCAGCGGTAGCGGCCTTCTCCTCTGCCTTCTGCTCTTGCTCCTTGAGGCTCTCCTTCTTGGCATTTTCAGTTCCAGGGAAATCCTCCTCGGCTTGCGCGGCGGCAGCGGCTTCGGCTTCGGCAGCGGCAGCTTCTTCCTCCTCCTGCATCGTGATGTCCATGGTCGCCGTGAGGTCCTTCATGAGGCTAATCTCACCGATCCAGTCCACGAAGGCCTCGCCTCCAAAGATGGAGCTGAAGAATTCGGCGGGATCGGCGAAACCCTCCTGCGGTCTCGCAGAATCCTTTCCAAACTTATCGTAGGCTGCGCGCAGATCGGAATCGGAGAGAACTTGATAGGCCTCACCGATGGCCTGGAACTTTTCGTGGGCGGTAGGGTCATTGGGATTCTTATCTGCGATGTGACAGATGTTTAGTTCTCCGAAATGCTATGAATCGGTACAAGTGAGGCACAAGAGCGAACCTGGGTGGTGGACGATAGCCATCTTGCGATAAGCCTTCTTGATCTCCAGCTCGGTGGCCGTGGGCTGGACGCCCAGAGTGTCGTAATAGGCGGTATCGACGACCATGATGGAGGATGGTTATGGGGACTTTATGATTGGTGTTTCCAGGTTCCAGGTACGCAATTTAGGGTACAGGTGGTAGGTAGAGGATATGGATAGTTGACGTTGAGGTAGGTTAGTAGATATCGACTACTAAGTCAAGAGAGAATATGGGAGGAGAAAAAACGGTTGCAAGCAAGAAATTGGAAATGTTGATGATGGCGTCGGATTGCCTAAATGAACTAAAATGCCTGCCAGCCCACCCCAAGCTTGGCTAGGTAGGTACCTAGGTATATTACCTTGGCGGAAATTCCCTGGCATTCAATGATTAAACAGCGCCTCTCCATTTACGCAAGCTCCCGTCCTTGCCCTGCCCTCCCCTGCCAGCACGACGAGGTAAGAAACTTTCCTCACAGCCTTCGTGTCCAGCCCAACGTCCCTACACTACAGCTACAGCCCAGCGCCAGCCTTTTTTAGCCCGAGAGAGGGGTCACGTAAGGTAGAGAGAGTGGAGTTAGGTAGTAGGTTGAGTTGATCAGAGAGCCTACGTAATGGTGGGGCTATGCTGGGATAGGTAAACATCCATGGAAGGCAGTTGAGTTGTAGGTATGGAGGGTGAGAAAACGCACACAGCTGCTTGAGAAAGTACTGCGATAACTACCTACTAAACAAACGCTTAAAACTCTGTAATTCAGTTTTATTATAACCCGATTTCTGCCGTCCCTCCCCTTCCCCTTCTGTACATTCCTGAACACTTACCACTCCCTTTGATAATGGTTCCGAATTGCCTCTTCAACGCCAGGGATTTCCGCCAGATACCCTCGAATTTTCAGAGCATCTTGCAGCTTGGTCATATCCAATTTGCAATCACTTTTGTAGGCCACCTAGGCATCCGTCGGTTCCAAGTCCGGTGCCATCATGATTCTCGCTTTGGGGTTGACTTTGTCCTGTAACAGAGCCATCACGTTGTAATTTGTCATAGTGCCTGGGTTGGTGAAGCTGAACCCGCCTGTCACTTTGTGAATTGCCAGAAAGACTGCAGCAGGTAGTAGATCGTGCAAAACCGACCAACTATTATGCTTATTAACTGCCACTGGAATCTCATGCTCAAAGTTCTGAAGGAACCTTCGAGTGCTGTGATCCCAAATCGGTAAACGAAGGCGTAGAAGGAGGGCGTCTTTTTCATACGAGCGTGCTAGATACTGGCCATTGCATGAGTTGGAGCAAGATAGGGTTGCCACTGTACTAACTTGATGAAAGTCATGTATTAAGAGGATCTGAGAGCAGTTCGATGTTTGGCTCGGCCTCTTCTCTGAAACCTCTGTCGTAGAAACAGTTTCTCTCGTCGTGTTGATAGAAGTTTCCGTGACTGAAGAAGGTGCAATGAATCCGCCGGCTGACGCAGAACTCTATGATATCTGACTTGGCGACATTTTCCAGAGTCCTTTGGTTCCGTGGTTCAGCTAAGACTATATTCCAGATATCGCCCAGGACATCATCGAATACGACGAAAACGTGAGTTGCTGGGTTCGCTTCCAATACCGCTAACCATGTTGCTGGAGATGTAGCGGTGAAATGCTTGTATCGATGATGTGCCCGTCTGACCTCTGCTTCCAACAGGCTGGCGATTTCAGCGGTTTCAACGCTTGAGGTTCTCAATATAGCGAAACTGAGCTCATCAGGTCCCGAACTGACTTTTCCAGTGACCTGTGGTAGCTTGGGTTTGTTTACCGGGGCCCACATACTGTTGTTGATAATGCAAATATGATAAAGCTCGGAGAGATCTTATGCGGAGGTCCAATGGGAAGCAGAAGAATGATGTTTCATGAGAGTGGCAAGTCAGAGAGAATGGCCTGTTTGGCACGAGCTCCAGTCGTTTCCAGGCTGGTCCCTTCCCATTATACAGCCTCTTGATATCGAGCAACCGCCGCTGAAGGGCACTTTCTTTGCAGAATTAGGAAGAGACCCCCAAAGAAGATGAGTCGTTGAAGTGGATTCTAGCTTACCTTCCCTTGAGCGAAAAGCCAAAGTAACTTGGATATACGATAGAAGTAAACACGAACGTACTGACATAAGGTATCCCCGGCAGATAAATATACGCCTTATTCAAGGGGAGAGCTCAGAGAGAATTAGGGTAGACCCAATTCCTGCCAGCATTAATCCCAGTCCCACTCATCGTGTCAAGACAAGGATAGTCGAATAAAGAAAAGAAAGCAGACCCCTAAGCTTATGATGAATCGCCACTAAGGTTGCTCTTGTTGTACTGAAAACCCATATCCTCACCAACCAACTTCGCCCAGACTGGTTTTATGATTCTCATGGACTTCAAGGTTATTATGTCCGGTTCCTCGCTCATGTTTCCTCTGAGCTATTGGAAGCTCCAAAAACCTCTAATACCATGCACTGTGTATAGATATTGATCTCCGGACAAAGCATGAGCGCAATCGAGGTCTAGAACCTTCAAGAGTTGTTGCTTTCAAGATCAGGACTCACCTCTTTGTTGTCATTCATTCTCCCCGAGACGATAGAGATCCGATAGCATTTATTGTGAAATTTCATGGCAGGACACAATTCCCGTGCTGCGCGGACTGTATCCCTATCAATGATCGATACAAGTTTCCAGGGTATTCGGACAAGAGGGGTTCCACGGCTTGGAGCGTTCGACTTGTAAGAATATCAACTTTGTTCAGAGACTCTTGAACATGTCTTGCGCCATCTTTCTCTCCTGAGTAGCTCAGACCAGTGAGCACCGCATGTCGTTGCAAAGCTGGTAACGTAAGGTTCGGCTGACGGCGCTTCAGGGTGTAAAGAGACCTGATATATCAGATTAGGATAATCACATAAATGAACCGCCAAGGCTAAGGATTTTCCTCTACTGTGATCATCACATAACTACTGGTCCAAGACTACTGTCATTCCTGGCGGCGTTGGATAAATCCGGCTGGGCGGTCAGGAGGCCCGGATCGTCTACATGCATAAGGGTCCATTGGCTGACCGAGCCGCTGGTGATCTTGGATCTAGAACACATTGGACTTGGTAACTACCTAGGTAGGGACAGGAGTCAAGACCAGCAATTCTATGATCTGGTAATAGCCTGCAAGAGTCGTCGAATCCAGAGACCCTGCGCGATAATGAGGCCAGAAACATGCGTAATGCGATAACTAGCATCAGCAGATTGAGAGAAATAATCAGAGGTCGGAATGTACCCTAAAGTTATGTTTTACTAGGTAGTCTAGGACATTGTCTGAGCTGAACGTGGGGTAGGGCCAGCTCGCTTGAATGTTTCGTCTCATCATTCGGCCTGAACACACACCATTACGGCGTCCGGGCCGGCATTTGAATTGCTATTCGGGGGCGGTATGCGTATTGTGCCCGGAGTTCCGGCTGATTGGCAGGCTGCGAGATCCGATCAACTGTAACCAGCCTCCGGATGCTACCCAGTTGTTGCATAAGCGCAGATCAATGATGGGAGGCCTGAAATTAATTATTTAATGGCTTGCAGTGTGACGAAAGTCTAATCACATCACATTCAGGAACCGACCAGTCATGGAATCCGAATACGACAATTGATGCATGTAACGCGGCGCTTATGCCCCTATCGGCACGATCGCTCTACAAGGGTCGGCAGCACCCACCCTACCAGATGAGAAATTGAGCTCTGTGCATAATTTGTGGATTTATCCGGAGCGGAGGTCAACCGGTCTTATTTTGCTTCTCCCATCTGTCCTCTCGTCTTTCCTCTCCAAGCATCTCGTGGTGAAGATATATTTCACACCCAAGACGTTTCCGGGACTTGGTCGCAACCTGATTGATATATAACATTTGCTTCCTCCCGTTTCCCTGACTTTGTACGCTTGTATCAAGACGTGCACTGCTCAGTTCAAGCTCTCACGCGCTTCACTTCTACCTTCTCTACCCCCTCACGCTACCACCGCTAAGATGGGTTACCTTTACTACCTCTTCCACCCTTACCAGCTTCGATCGATCATTCAATGGTAAGTTTATATCCTCTTGGTCCTCGTACCGAACGAACCTGTCTAACAATGCTCCAGGAAGGTCTGGCATGATCCCGTCCACCAGCGCGATCCCAGCACAGAGTCCCCAGAGCTAAAAGAATGCTTTCGCTATCTCGAAATGACAAGTCGCAGTTTTGCGGCTGTCATTCAAGAGCTTAACCACGAACTCCTCGTCCCCATCACTCTCTTCTACCTCTGCCTCCGTGGCCTGGACACCATCGAGGATGACATGACCATCCCCCTGGATAAGAAGGTTCCCCTTCTTAGAAACTTCCACATCACCATGGAAGAAGATGGTTGGCAATTCCACGAGAGCCAGGAGAAGGATAAGGAGCTGCTGGAGCACTTCGATGTGGTCGTTACAGAGCTCAAGAAGATCAAGGCCCCCTACTACGAGATCATCAAGGAGATGACTCGCCAGATGGGCAATGGCATGGCTGACTATGCCCAAAACGAGAAGATTATCAAGGACGGTGTGCAGACTATTGAGGAGTACGAGCTGTACTGCCATTACGTCGCCGGTCTTGTTGGTGAAGGCCTCACGCGTCTGTTCGTTGAGTCAGAGCTGGCTAACCCCAAGCTTGCTGAGCGTCCTTCTCTTACCGAGTCAATGGCCCAACTCCTCCAGAAGACCAACATCATTCGAGATATCCATGAAGACTGGCAAGATGGTCGAAGATGGTATCCCAAGGAGATCTGGAGCCAACACGTCGAGAAGTGGGAGGACATGTTCGACCCCAGCCAGCAAACAAAAGCCCTCGAGTGTGTCTCAGCGATGGTACTCGATGCGCTGAAGCACAGCGAGGAGTGTCTGTTCTACATGGCGGGCATCAAGGACCAGAGTGTTTTCAACTTTGTTGCTATCCCTCAAGGCATGGCCATTGCGACATTGGAGCTTGTCTTCCGCAACCCTGAGGTTCTCAAGAGGAACATCAAGATCACAAAGGGTGATGCTTGCAAGATCATGTTCGAGTGCACACAAAACCTCTACACAGTATGTGAGGTCTTCAAGCGATATGCCCGACAAATCGCCAAGAAGAACGACCCCCGTGACCCCAACTTTCTTGCCATCAGTGCTCAATGTGCAAAGGTATACCTTCACTTTAACATCTCTGATAACCATTCGCTAATGAATTTCAGATTGAGCAATTCATCGAGACTCTGTTCCCCAAGCAGGACCCCAAGAAGCTCTCTGTGACTCAGGCCCAGGTCCAAAACAAGGAGCCAACTATGGATGGAGGCGAGACTCTTGTTCTTTTCGGTGTTGTCATTGCAGCTCTGGTCTGCATTTCTGGTCTTATGGTACGCCAGCCCCATACTCTCAAGCCCGTACTCAACTAACACCCGATCCACAGATCGGTACCGCTTGGATCTTCGGAGCCAGATTCGATTCTATCTTCAGGGAAGCCAGCGTCTTCCTACCAGGTGGCGAGAAGGCCACTCCCATGATCACGGGTCACGAAGAATTGTAATATTATATGCGCCGATTTGTTTTGCTTTCACGGCACGAACCTTTTTAACGATATCCTAACGTACATACCACATTTAGCAATGGTCCGCATATGACAGGACCTGCTCGGCGGCATATTGCTGGGCTTTATACTCTTGTTAATACTACCTGCAGCGGCGCGACACAGCGCGCGTTGCAGTTCAAGTTTCGTCCCCCGTTCACCTACCGGTGATGTTGTCTCTTGTCCTGTAACCCAAATCAACTCCTGCACGGATGTCAAATTGCAATCGAGTCCTTCCATGACTATGATTGTGCCGAAGAAGTGCGAAAATTAAACATCTCTTGCTCTTGGTTTCCGCCTCACGGCGACGTCACGCCACAAGTCTATCTCGCCTTGTTTGAGGATGATAGACTGGTGGCGGCGGGCAAACATTTCATCCTTGTAGAAATTAATTCATCTCTGATTCGACGACCCGTGTTTGGCGATTCTTGCTCCTTTGGGACGTGCTATTACCAGTAACGTCAGATACGGGGAAACCGGCCACCCCTAGAAACCGGCCACCTGCTTTTTAACCTAACTACCTAATTTATAATATCTTAATTAATTTATAACTCTACTAATTTTAATTATATAGACTTATAAATAATATTAATTAATTTAGAATAATAAAATTTACTAAAAAAGATATATATATT
>JAAVUA010000301.1:0-36228 GCA_014898875.1 Fusarium miscanthi
GTGGGGGGGGGATCCATGAGTTTGGGTGTATGATTTTGTTCGCCGGCTTGCTGCTCACTGTTTTAAGATTAACAATCCTAGCTGTCCTATAGGTTCAAGGGATATACTTTGTCTTCTTTTGAATGATCGTCCTACGCTTAGCCTAAAATCCCTAAATATGTTAGAGCCTAATTTTGTTGAACTTGTGTATTCCCCAGCAATATGAGATCGAGTATAGAACCCTAAATGCTTTACCTATCCATCTAATACATATCTATCAAACGAACAGCTGAGTATCAAGATAAAGTCATGATGTCATTGTACTTTTGAGGCTTGCGGCTGATAATAATGCCGAGTTCCGTTTTGCGTGACGTGTCTTGCAGCCTTATTGTCACCTAGATATTTATTACTCCCTCAACTCACCCCGCTTTACCCTCTGTGGCATAACGTCAACTCAGTTTGCCCTCGGATAGAGCCCCAATACTCCGCTCGATCTAACTCAAAACTACCTACTTCGCTATGCCCCGGCCAGTTCCCCTTCTACCCGGCCCATCTAGGCCACCGGAAGCCCAGACCGCTCCCGTTGTGACCCAAACAGACATCGTTTTGCGGAGGCGCAAGCAGCCTGTGTCTATAGCCTGTGAAGAATGCCGCAAGCGAAAGTCAAAGGTATACTTGCCTCTGTTAATGTGAGAGCTCGGCTTATATGTGCAGTGCAATGCTCCGTGGCCTTGCGAACCATGTCTGCGCCGCAAAACGGATTGTCAGGTTGGTCAGACAGGCGATTTACAGACGCATTTTCGGGCACTCCAACGTAAGTGTTCCGAGATTCAGGCTGAAAAAGATCGCCTTCAATCCGTTCTTTTGATGTTGCGTGAGAAGCCGGAGGAGGTAGCACTAGCTATCTTCAGGCGGATTCGCACAGGAGCGGATGTAGACGCTATCTTGAACTCAATGGAAGACGGTGATCTACTGATGCCGTTGCACCTGGCCCCTTCATCTGAGTTCCAATTTACATTCCCATACCGGAGTGCGTTGCCTGGTATCTTTGCCCAAACGAACAGTGCATATATGGAGTCCTTGGACCTCGAGGCACCATCTCTTGGACAGGAGCCTCCACAAACATTTGATCCCCAGTCTATCTCGGATTCAGATGCCCCGCGTTATATGCCGTACCACTCTGCAAAACTGGTCGAGCCAATGCTAGATTACGCTAAGATCTCTGGCTGGACGACAGTGTGCTCGGATGAGTCTTTGCTCCACAGCCTCATGGAAGCTTACCTCCAGCACATCTATTCGGCGTTCCCCTTCTTTCACAAAGACTCTTTCCTGCGAGATCTTGGTTCTGGATCTCTGCGTTTCTGCTCCAGCCTACTTGTTAATGCTGTCTTAGCTCATGCTTGTCACGCTACCCCCGCGGTTGCGCACCGTAACGAGCATTGGAACCCACGGAATATCGGCTATTTCTTCCTCGCTGAGGCCCGGCGCCTGTTGGATCTTGAGAATGGTCGATCAAAAATCACAACAGTCCAGGCCATGCTCGTGATGAACGCTACCATGAACGACCATGGTATTGACGGCGCCTCATATCGGTATTTAACCAAGGCCGTGGATCTCGCCAATCTCATGGGTTTGTTCAGCTCGCCTGGTGAAAACATGGAACAGGATGTGGACCAAGATATCAAGGTTGTTCGTGAAGTGACAGCCTGGGCTCTTTTCGCTTGGCAAGGGTGGTCTTCCTACGTTCCCTGTTTGAGTTTGAAGCTGAGATGAAAAACAGAATCATGTCCTCCATGTTTCGTGAACCGCCTCTAGTCAAGAAGCCGCCTCGGACGCCATATCCGGACCCCGTTGAATTCCCATTCTGGTATGGCGATCTCTGGGTTCGATACCCCTCAAGCCAAGAGGCCACATCAACCAAGTATCACCAAACTTTCAAGGCATACTTGGACTTTTGGACCATATTCAACGAAATAGCCCTCGTTTTGTTTCGGCCTGTACAAATCCGGTCGCTTTACCTCGCTCAGGCTGTTGAGTTCTACGCTCGATTACGGTCCTGGTTCGATGGTCTCCCAGATGACTTGCATCCAAGGCAAATAGTCCTACCTTTTCAACTCAAGCTACAGTACGTAATCAGAGTTCATACGACCTTTTTCTAACAGCTGTAGCATCCAATACTGGGCTCTTTTGATGGATCTTTTTAAGCCCTTTGCAGGCTGGAACGATTTCACAAAAGCACTGGACAAGACGCCCTCTGAGATATATATAGATGCCCGAATGAACCAAGAGCAAGTGCTGTGGATTTATTACTTGCGGCACGGAACAGAGACCCACGACTGTTGGCTCACTATGTTCCTTCACAAGCTTGGTTTTCTCGCACTACAAGAAGTGGCATCTTCTTCAGACCACGCCAACTCGCTTTCAACATTGATCCTGGCGCTAACGAGCCTCGACAACCAAGGTAAATGCTGCTTCATGGCAGAGTTCACGCTACGAACTATTTGCGCACAGATGACTTCTCGAGACCTTGACGTCTTCAAGCAGTTCGCGACCTTTGAAGATCTCGATGTCCCTCAGGCCATAGCAAGTCGCATTAGCCTTATTAAATCAAACTGGCCTGTAAACCTGGATTTTACCAGACAAGAGCGGAAGAGCATCCGCGATGTAGCTGCCGAGGCCATTGGGATGAACTTGACAGACGATGAGTAGCCCTGTACCAGCAGGAGAGTAATTTCGGACAGGAAAGAACAAGTTGTTAATCTATCAGGATTGTCACATCATATCTCTTGACCAATTCCTAGATTGGGCGTCTTGGTTGGGCAGTACAGGTAGTGACCCAAAAGCTCCTTGCTAGAGGTAGTTGCAAGAATTGCAAGCTTGGGATAATGGCGACACTAGAAAGAGGGAAGACGGAATAGGTTTACCAAATTTCAGGATACTTAGAGCGCAGTGTGGCTCTCTCCGGTATCATTTTACTATTAGGGACTAGTTTGACATAGGAACAAAAGTGTGTTTGAATTTTTCATACCTGGTATTAGCTCAATCTCGTGAGACCCATGAATTTTCCGATTTACAAACTGCTGCTGGTGCTTTAATTTTCGAAGCAATGAAGTTATTCATATCATGGCGAGAGGTAATCTTGCAACAGAAGTAGCCTATATAAGACTCTTTGGGTGTAAGTTGAAACTACACTAGCTATGAGTACGATTCCACAAGATTTAAACTTGAAAGTTTAAAGTTCCCAGAGCTGCCTCGATAACAAAGATGCTGCCTCCCAAGGTATTATCATATAACAATCCTCCCCTTCCCACGACTAACGCAACTCAGCATGGATCCCTTCTTCTGCTCCTCGTCTAGAGCTACGCCCTTATGATCAACCTCTCCCTGGTGATAGTCCACCATGCATGTGCCGCAGTTTCCAACCAGGCATGACGACTCAATCTCGAACCCAGCATCGGAAAGCACCTGAAGAAGGGACTTCTCTCGTGGTACCTGGACCGTTTGGCCAGTTGACTTGATTTCTACCTCGAATGGCTCCCCAGTTCCCGTTGTGGCATCTCCAAACTCTTCAAAATGGACGTTGGCCTTTGGATACCCCATATCGGTGGTCAAGCTACGGCAGGCGTTCATGAGGGATGTTGGACCGCAACAATAAACAACAGTTCTGCGACCCTTATCATCCGTAGGCTCAGGGATAATTTGGCTGAGAATAAGTCGGTGACCTTGGTCTTTTGCATAAATGGTGGTCTTGTCGAAAGGTAGGCGACTCAAGTAGGCCGCATCTTTGCGGCTCCGCACAGCATAATGAACCTCAACTTCGGCCGACTCCTGAGACAGCTTTTCGATTTCGCCAAGAAAGGCTGTAACTCCAATACCACCGATGATGAAGATATGCTTGGACACAATTCCATGCACCTTTTCGTTCTGTGTTGCAACAGCATTGTGCCCTGGAGCGACTTTGATGATATCTCCAACACTCAGGTTATCGTGCAGATAAATGGATCCACCTCTCGAATTATCATCCCGAGCGATACCAAGTTCAAAACGGCTCGTGGTTCCGGATACGACAGAGTAGGCACGAGAAATGCTTCCATCTGGACCAAATTGGATTCGCACGAATGGAAATTGGCCGAACTCCGGGTCCTCATTCTGTTCCTGAGCCTCGAGGATAAAGGATTTGATCCTCGGGGTCAGCTCCGTCTTGTTGGCCAGCTTGTAAGGTCTCCAGACGACAGGAACTCGATCACCTTCAAGACGGCCACTCATATCCTCGGTGCCGTGATCAATTCGGCCCTGAAATATTCCAACCATCTCTTCAGACAAGGCAGGGAGTGATACCAGTTCCTGGAAGATTTCAATGCTATGCTTTTCATGGTAAAGGTACTTCTGAACTCGCGAGAGGGGCCAGGTTGGATTGATGCGTTCAACGAGCTCCATAGCATCGCCTTGCTCGATCAATCCAGTTTGAAGAACACGGTAGTACCATCCTGTTCGGCCACTTGACTGGGTCATCGCCGAGATCTTCTTGTGCTGAAAGCGATGATTGAGCTTGTAGCACGGCTGTCTCGGCCCAGAAACCTGGATGATCACATCCGGTCCTACACGAAATATGTCTCCGATGCAGACGTTTGTCTCAGACATGTTCATTGTAGACAGATTCTCTCCGAAGCCACCGATTTTGAAGAGATCCTCTCGGCCAGGCAGCTCAGCGTTCCAGGCATCGTAGTGGCCGGCACAGTACTGATGAAGAGCCTTTTCAAGGCCGCCATGATGAATGAACTGCTGCTCATCGCCGACGAGCCCAGCAGGGGTTACTTCCCATTTTCCTTGCCGCGCTCGCTTGTTAATGGCGGTGCGGATGTTTACACCGCCGAGCGGGCGGATTTTGCCTGTTCGCAAGCTGAGAAGGGTATCTGCGGGAGGGAGAGGAGCGAGACCTACAGCGGAGCTTTCAGTGGCGAGAGACATACTGATGCTGTTTGTTTCTGTCTTTTATCAAGTGATGATGATCGATTGAGGATGCTAGGCTTGGGTCAACTTGGTTGAGGTATTTGTGAAAATGCTGCGTGAGGGATCAGCAGGCAGCCATCCACTTAACCTGATCAAGCAAGGTCCCTCAAAAGTTCCCGTATCTTATCACTAAGAGCAAACGACTACGATCCCAGTTGTGAGTCAGTAATACTACCGTATCATTCACTACTTGTGTAGTGTTCCAACTGAAGTCTATTTAGTCTTGAAGGCAGAGGGCAGAGGCATGGACACATCCTGTTTTCTTGCCTGCTTCTTTGTTTGTTTCTTGATTATTCATAAAGACACTCGATATCTCTTCGCTTTTACTAAGCTCATCGTCAATCATGTTAATCATTACGAAGCCTGGTTTACTATAGAGCAGATAGCTAAATCAACAAGGGCTTTATTCGATCACAATCCTTTCGAAATCCCTCCCGATACCAAACATTCTCGACATCTCTCGTCTTCCCTCCAACACTCGTCTAGCTTCTCCACGAAATTCCGCAGACTCGGCGAGTACTGAAAACAGGCTCGTACAGTTCATCCACCTCCGCTCCATGATCGCAGCCGCTTCTTCCTCGCTTTGATAGCCTCCCAGCCATTCCTCCGATAACTGAGAAATCTCTTCAAACTTCATCGGCATCAAAAACATTGTCTCTTTCTTGGCACCTGTGGGGAATAGCTGACTGAAAGTGTTGAAGAGTAACTCGTGCGCTTTCTTCAACGTTTGAAGCTTCGCCTCTGCTAACGAGCGCTGGGCGCCGGCGTCGCCCTTCCATCCTCGGCCACAAAAGGATGCTGAAAAGCGGCCAAGAGTCCTGTGCCAGTGCTGTATTTCCTGAGTGGTCTTTTTAAGATCCAGTTCTTTCACCAGCTTCTCAACAGCATCAAAGGCTTCCGAGTTCCAAAAGCTCATGAGCTCCGTGAACTCTGAAACTAAGTTGTCCACTAGTACCGATTGTCTGTTTATTTTCCAACCAGGGCTTGCTTCCAGTTCAAGCCTCCACTCTTGTCTTTCTCCCGAAAAGCCCGATACCTGTGTACCAGTAAGAACTGAGTGTCTGACGAAGAAGTTCCAGGCATGGATTTCTTCGTCTTTGAGGGAAGAGGAATCGGCTTCATTGGCATCAGACCATTGGCTTCTCAACTTGATCATACGCCTCCAGTGATAAAGAAATTTGATGATCTCCAGCGTGAGTGGATACGAGAGTTCCAGGGCACAGATTCTGTCAAAATCGGGATGGTTGCTGTAAAGATGGTCCTTGCCAATCGGATAGATGATAGCCGAGGCACATGGATAAAGGAGTTCATATGTGACGCTATCTCCATCCCGTACATGCTTGTTAGCGAGGAAGGGCATTCTGCAGCCAGATATCTTGACCAAACAAAGGAGATCACTCAAGCCCAGCATTCGTTCTGGTTGAACTTGGAATTTTGACATGGGCCCACTGGTGGCAAGAAAAACGGAATTGTTGAGCATATGATAATTAGCTTCACGAAACCGGGCATCAACTGTGCTGATTTCATCCCCAGACATGAAGCTGGCGTAATATAAAACGGCGATCTCATACCCGGCTGTGATAAGGCATCCCGTCTCGGCATCCACAGCTTTGAAGCTTTGCATCGGGCTCAAGTTTCCTGCTGTGGCATGGCTGGTTAAGAATGGGATAGTTCTGAATTGCTGAGAGGGAGGGCTCCCCGTCAACGATGAGAGAATAGAATCTCGATTCCACCGCACTTTCCAGCCAATCTCTATCTCGCCCAGTCGCTCCGATAAGTCGACTGCATTGTAGGCAGTCTCTTGTAAGTCCCACGTGGGAACCCAGCTGGGGATGCCATACTTGGAACGAAGTTTGAGGTTTGTCATAGACTCAGCAAGTTCAATGACGTTGTGCCGATTTCTTTGCTGGATGAGGTATAGGGCAGTCCCAATGTATACTTCTCGTACCATCAGCTTGTAATTTACCTTCAGTGCGTCGATTTCATTGCCATCAGCCAACCCAAGTAGGCCGAATATCTTATCTCGCATATCGCTCATCTTGCAAAGAGCGGTAGCAGACAGGAGCTCCAGCATATCGCCCCTTGATTGTGCTCCAATCCAGCCTATTTTTGTCAGCCACCAAGGGACGACGGCTCTATGTAACTGTGCCTTAATAAACACGTCACTAGATATTGGCGTTGTTGAATCGCCGCAGTGAATGGTGATGGATCGGGCCAGTAGGACTTCTTGTACCACCCACAAGCGAGAAAAGAACGGTCTTCTCAAGAGTCTTCCAAGGGCCTCCTCGGCGTTGTCTTTAAACTGTCTCGAGGCCGGTTTGGAAGACTTGAGCTCATCTTTGAGGAGGGTTATTGCCCCAAACTCTCCACCTTCGACGTTATCAGGGTCTTCACCCACATATCCGTGTACTTCCGTTGCGTGCGAGAATATTGTGCCCATCATGGCGACTTGGTCAGACCTTTCACCAAGGTCAGATTGATTGATGCAAATGGCATCCACCCATATCAGAAAAGACTCGGTCTTTCGGCGTAGACGGCTCAGTGCTTGGTGACAATTACGCGTGATGGGCAGAGCTCTGTTACCAAGGCCGATAAAAATGCGCTGACAGAGGGAAGCATCGTTGTTGTCATCTGCCCATGTATACGATAAGGCTTCATAGGCTGGCATTTGCTCCACGTCGGCTACCTGGAATCGGCCTTCAAGGGCCTTTTCTCGAGGCGCCGGTAAGAGCTCCAGAAGTCGGATATGGGAGCGATCTGTCAACTTGGGATAAACGACAGGGAGTATCTGATTTAACCGGTGAGATTTCGGTACTTGCTACAGGTATCGGGGCTCACCTCTCGCCCGTAAGCATCGCTCACTTCTCCCACTCGATAAGTAATGCCTGTGGCCACTTTTGGGTGATTGGCTTTGACGAGGCACAGAGCCTTTTTGATATCTTGGCTGAATGATTCTTGAGAGTATTCGACACATTCCGGCCATGACAATCGCTTTATGGACTCTTCGTGCGTGTCGTCGTTACTCGCAGGCTCTGGGGTTGCACATTCGCCATTCGAGTCAGCGAAGAACCTGAGATGACCAACTGTTCCGCAGGCTTGGCACGTCCAAAGGTCATTGTCAAATGGGACAGGGTCCATTCGACGGCAGTCGGGGTCATGCCACTCCATTTTGATAGCTCTGGATAATGATGCGCCGGTTTTCAAGGGTTTGATATGTCTGTTTTCAAGCGGGGTTCAGAGGTTTTATGCTGGAATGAGGCTGTGTCACAAGGCAGACAAACAGAGAGACAGACAGCCCGCCTCTATCCAGGTCAAGCAAGCATTGGCTTCATCTCGCTGCGGTGTTTCGTTTCAATGGTATGCGTCATTTGCTACAAAGCGCCTTCATTTGCGTTTTTCTTCAAGTGCTACATATTCGATTTCAAGCTATGCTAATGCAGTCCTCCACTATCCTATCCTATCCCAGTGGCCAGCAAAGTGCATACGTATCACAATCATGCCATCGACGTATCATCCTCCATCCAGCCCCAACACAAGTACCTGTTCACGTACAAGTCCGTCACTTCTCAAAGACATGAACGGCCTTCTTTTTGTTCCGTCTGATGTTGTCCCGCTCCTCCTTTGCAATGCAAGCCTGGCAAGTGACATCGTCGAGATATGAGGTGAAGGACACGCCGTAGCATCTCCCGACGTAGCAGTTGGTGTTTGAATCGCCGAACGACCCCGGAGATCTCAAACCGCAGCTCTCGATTGGGTCTAGAATGGCAGTCGTGTAGCCACATCGGCTGCACTCTTCCACATTTTCTGTCTGGGTGCACATGTTGAATTTTTCAGTAATGACTGGGTTTGGTTTGGTTTGGGAGTGTGCAGTCGAGTTGAGTTGAGTTGCGTTGCGTTGCGTGGTAGAGAGTTTTCTTGGGAGACAGGTAGATAATCGAAAGGTGTCAGACCAAGCAAGCATGGGGGGGACTGTTCTGTTCTGTTGGAGTTGGACCCGGACCCCAGATATATAACTCCATGTCAGCTGGTTCGCAACATGATCAGTGCGAGCGGGATCGGGATTCCTGCCTAGACGAGGCAGACGCAGACGCAGACACGGACGGAATTGAAAGTGAGGCGGTGTCATTTGCCCATTTTGATTGCACTGTTACACAATCAGTTTTCTCTTCTCGCAAATGATACATTCATGCAGATATTTCACCCGACTCCCAATGTTGTTGCATCACAGGGACGTTGGACGTGACATTTGTGTCAATAATTGATAGGCTTATTGGGAAAATGACCATTGGTGCGGGTTTTATTGATCACCTTCAGGGTTGTATTGCCACGCCGCATCAATATATGTCGGCTCTCGTTATCATTTCCAAGCAAAGCTGATCTGTGCAAATCCTCACTGTGGCATTGCACTTCTCGCGCAACGTCTCACAAGCTTCCCCTCTCAATTTCCATCATGCATGCATGCACAACAATGCAATGCCCGCCTCCTTGATTCCGCACATTTCCAAAAACGTTGCTCTACAGATACGACACTCCACAATGGAAGCAACAAGCCGTCTTCGAGGATATCATGATCTGCCGGTAAAGGTAAAGATGTCCCACGGAAGCTACGGGTGGCAAGTAAATCGCCAGGGGTTTCAGCTGCTGCAACCCTCCCGGTCTGGAACCTGGTTATCGGGCGAGGTGGCTGGCCTCGGTTAGAAGCATGAACCTCAGCGCCTGTTCCCGTAGGACTTATCTTCCTCCGAGATGCATGCTTTATGTAGCTGGCCATCATTGTCGAATGATCAAGTTGCTGCGAGGAGCTATATGAGGGGACTGTGCTACCACATTCACGACTGAATAGGAAATCCTGTTTAGCGAGGATACATTCGTGCTTCACACCAAACCGCGCCCTCGATATCCAAGGTGAGTGATTCTCGGGCCTCAATGCATCAACGGAGCAGGACTGAAGGTCTGAGATGTACCTCGTGAGAAACCCTTTCTGACATCTTATCGTGTAAGCAAGACTTGAGGCGACGCAGAAAACAACCAACAGGTTCTTCCCAGCGTTTCACATGTGGAAGAGGATGGATGGCTTATGAGCTGTTTAACCCGCCGGGGTGCCCTTTTTTGTCTTGGGGAGTTCTTTTTAAGAGTCCAACGGCAAACAATACATCCATTAGTTCAAGTAAGTACAGAATACCTGAGATGAGGCAAATCTCTTCAAGTCGCTAACTGTGTGAGTCTGTGTCACATCATTATCTTCTGCCTCAGGCATACAGGACTCAGTTGTATCTGCAGCCCCCAAATGTTGCATTTTGTCTCACTCGCATACCATTGAGTAACATGCCCAATGTCGAGCTCTACGGCTTCCTCCGTTACAGTCACCAAAGCCCAGCAAAGTTTTGACCATCTTGCATGTACGTTGAATGGAGAAGCTTGGGAGAAATCATACAAGCGGCTTCTCCTCAAATCTGTTTGTCATCACATATCGGACCGGCTATGATCTTATTGTTCATGAAAAGTGAGCGGTTCTGGACCCAGGGATAGAAGAGGAGTCTCTGAGCAGGCTTTACGGCAAGATGTGTAGGCTTCTGATCCAGCTCTTCGAGCCAACCCTACATACCATCGGGTCATTGGTCGAGGTTGGTAACGACCATTGGGTGGCTGGTCGACCAATCACTCACAATATGAACGACATGGTATGCGAGGCCTCTATTCCAAAATCTGTTCTTCCATCATCGAGCCATGTGTATCACAGTGCCGATGAATGGTACGCCGTTTCGGCAGCTATGCACATGGCTCAGTTGCTTTTCCAGCATAACGATCTTGTTGACTCGGAGGACGACTGCCGAAACAAGTATGTGGCACGATACTTGTTTCACTTACTCGAAAAGGAGGGTCATCTGTCTGCTTTGGGTTTCTTGAGGACAATTGGTCGGCCCAGTCCCAGTCTTTGGAATTATCGTGCTCAATGCCATATGGAACTGACTCTTTTCGACTGTGGTGCGGCGATCTGCGCCCCCATAATATTCTTTTAAACCATAACGACAATATCGTGGCAGCTCTTGACTGGGACTTCGCATATTCCGCTCCTACGCAGTTCAGCCTCGATCCGCCCTGGTGGCTTTTGCTGCAGCTTCCAGAGCTGTGGTCGTCCGGAATCGATGATTGGTCACGAGTCTACGAAGCTAGACTCAGAACCTGGCTGCTTGCAATGGTAGATGAGTAACGGGGAGAGGAATTCAACTTTCCAGCAAACCTATCAACTTATATGTGTGAGAGCTGGCTGAGTGGTCGTTTCTGGCTTAACTACGCTACGGGAGAGAGTTGGGCATTCGATACAATATTCTGGAAGTACTTGGATGAGAAGTTCTTTGGATCGAAAGATGAGAATATACCAGAATCTCAGTTTTGGGCAACAAGGGTTCATCTTCTTGGGGAGGATGCACAAAAGTCCATGGAAATGGTCGTGGAAAGAAAGATGAACGACGCAAAGGAGAGAGTCCTAGTGGATTGGGATCCGGCTACAGCGAAGCATCTTCTCCAAGAGGCGTTGAGAGATGAGTCAGGTTCACTGCCGTAAAATTGATGTTCTATCAATGCAACCATACATGTTCGATGAACCGTCTTGTCCTGCGGCTGTTCGCATCCCACATTGGCGCCACAACTAAAGTCGTAAGATACGTTGGAAATCACCGCTTGAGTTATCTACTATTAATCAGCAGCTCCAATTGTTTAATGAATTGGACCACTGATGGATGGTCTAGAGTCCTCCGATTGCGGGTTTAATCAATTGCCAATCCATCCAACTGATTGCGCCATACGTCTGAAATGGCCTCATCACTATCAGTACTTACTGAAATACTACCATGAAACTCCTTATCTTCTCTTATAAAGCACAAGAAAACTCTGTACCGTTTTCAATCATTGAAGTTATCTTGGTCGTTAACTTGAACTCATTACTCGTCTATGTATGTCCATTCGCCACTATGGCTGTTAAAAACACAAATGGCAACGCCAACATTAGAGCCGCTATCATCGGGGGAGGCCCAGGAGGCCTAGGTGCTGCAATTGCCCTGGCCAAGTTACCCTTCGTTGATTGGACTCTGTATGAGAAGAAGCCCGAGATCAGCGAGACAGGTGGTGGCATCAGTCTTCAACTACATACATGGAAGATGCTTGAATGGAACGGGTCAGCCAAGAACATCAAGCCCAGTGACTTGTTCAGGTCTCCTGACGGCATCAGTGGACAACAGCGGTATGTCATTTTGCAAGTGGTCAGCGGACTTCAAGGCTGACTGTATCAGAAACGGACGAACGGGTGAGCTTATTGAGCAAAGCTATCATCCCGAAGATACGCCCATTCACCGACGCAGCGGCCGTCAGATGAGAGCAAAGTTACAAGCAGCTCTTCTCAAAGAGGTTGATGCGTCGAAAATCAAGCTATCCAAAAAGCTCGTGGGCATTGAAAAGCTGCCAAGTGGAAGAGTAATCATCCGATTTGAGGATGGCTTTACGGATGAGGTTGATCTCTTGATTGCTGCAGATGGCATAAGATCGGTAGTTGAAACAATCAAGTAACCAAGATCAAAAGACTGACACCATCCAGGTCGTGAGATCATTCACTTTTCCTTCGCACAAAATCAAATACAATGGGCAGTCCGCGTATCGTACCATCATCAGCAAGTCTGAAGTTGATGCTCTTGGCACAATCCCCCATGCATCAACATTCTGGCAGAATCTAGGCGGTAGATACGTGTTTACGAGTCCGCTTGGAGACGATGACTTTGAGGTCACAGCACGTATCTCCCAGCCGTCAGAAGGTCAAGACCACGTCAGTTGGGGCCGACCCTTTGACTTCAGCACACTTGTCCACGAATACGATGGGTTCTGCGAGCCCGTTCGCCAGGTTGTTCGACTAGCAGCAAAGGGGGAGACTCAAGAGTTTGCTCTGTTCTCTGGGCCACGACTGGATCGAGTAGTTGCTCTTGATTCGATAGCTCTGATCGGAGATGCTTCGCATCCCTTGTCTGGAGCCTTTGGGGCGGGAGCAGGATTTGCCCTTGAGGATGTGTATACACTGTCCAAAGCCCTTGAGTGGGCCTGGACTCGAGGTGGAGGTATCAAGGCTGCACTGGAGTTGTACGACCGCATCAGGTCACCGCATTACCACGATCTATATAATGTCCTGGACTGGTATGCAGGTATTGGCAAGGAGATTGCGGCAGAAGGGTTATCCGTAGACGACGAAATTGAGGCAAAGGTGAGAAGAACAAAGGGCAAGAAATCGAACTGGATGTATGACTACGACATCCAGACCGTCGTTGATAATGTTCTTGATAGCTTGGATAGCAAGGAAAACTGAGCGACTGAGTAGCGGCATTCAGTTCCCCAACAAATATTTACATATTAACATCGCATTGCGCATTGCGCATTATCAAAATCTTACGCGTATAAAACCTTCAGATGTTGCAAAGAACAGAAAATGTTGAGGTTCGTCTTTTCTGTGTCACAAGAACGGTGCTGTCACGCCCGCAAGTCACAAGGCCTCTGTGGCCGGCTGCACCGGACACAACAGAAAGGCGCTCAAATGCCACGATGCAAGGCTGACGGGAATGAAATGCCGGGAGCCATTCTTATCCAAGTCCAACCGATCTTGAATGCGGATCATCCAGTCCCAAAAAGTGACATGCAGTCGATGGCCAGTACGTCTTGTGTGGAGTCTACCACTTAAGCGGAATCGGCCGAGATGGACAGATAAAACCGCGGGTTTAGATGGAAATCGGGAGACGATGCAAGTCAAGTAACGTGAAGATGTTGGGGTAAGAGAAACGACGTGGCATAGGAGGTGAGCGAAAGAATGCGGTGAGGAAAAGGACAGGACGAGACTTGCATGAATAATAATGCGTGCAAGTGGACTTGGAGCTGACCATGGCCTTGTGCGCTTCTTTGCGCGAATATCGTGTCAAGAGAACAGCTAAAACAGTTAAATAGGTGTAAATGATCAACATGTTGACGATCTTTAGCTACGGCGTTTGATACTGTAGATCGTCCAGAATGGGGAAACGGACGATAGCTACTATGACGTTTCGAGGCGTGGAGGGTCAAAGCAGCATCTTGACAGCCAAGTACTCACCCTGTACCATTCTGTTGGAAGCGAGCGGTGATGCTGTGTCTCTGAAACACTCTTGCACCCGGCTGCTGTTGGGGATTGGATGAAACATCCATTCACGATGTTTGCTGGGTTGGTGAATGACGGTGAATGACGGTGAACAAGTGAGCGCATGATGGAGGGAATTACGCGGATACAAGTCCATTTCTGTCTGTCAGCTTGATGCATTCACCGGTACGTACGTCAATGGATCCTTCTGAAGGCCAGAGTAAACCACGCCATTTCAGAGGCTCAGATATCTGCAACATCCTAATGATGAAAAAGAAACATGGCACGGTGGATGAGAGAAGCGTTTGGGACGACCTGCACTCTGGTGAAGAATGGTGGTGACGATGATGTCGATCTTATCATGATGGTGGGTGTGATGCCGACAATTGCGTAACAACTGTCACTGGCCTAGTATTGAGGATATTCCGAGAACTTTCTCTGCAGGGCAGTAATCAAGTCTAAGTGAGTAGACAAGAAACATTGATTGAGCTGAAACTGGAGAATAACTCAAGACGACGCACGCATAACAAGACAATGCCAATAACCAAGACATGCATGAAAGTTTCCATGAGCTCCATCTTGTCAGTCCAGGGGAATTATGGTCTAGGCTCTAGTGAGGTACTTTGGCGATACTTCGCTCGCAAACTAAGACAAAATTCGGAGTCAGAAGCCATCCGCTGAACCCGATAGGAAACCCCTGGACAGCCTAGGTAGCCAGAGGCACAGCACAGACACAAGGTACGTGTACTTGGCTGTGAAGAAGCAGGCAAGTCACCCAGAGATCTGGGCAGTATCAAGTCTGGTCCTTTTGTACGAATATTCATGAGCTTGAGGTGAAGATTCAGCTATTCATTCATTCACCAAATAATGTTACAGATTACGATGAACAACTAATTTCCCCTTGTTCCTATTTATAATCCCTGCTGCTGATTTTCGTCTCCTTTTCCCGCTTTCTGCCCAAGGGAATTCCACAGCCCTGGGATGGCTGAGATTTCTAGTTCGGCAGCAAAGTGGGGTACCTAAGATGTACCTTGGACCCCCGTCACTCCCGTCCCGAAATCTGGTCGGTCCCTCTAGATTCCCCTTCCACCTAAAACTTGACCCTTCCCTTCCCCGACTTACCACCTCAACCACAGGTTGCCAACTCAGGGCGACTTTCCTCGGCTGCGTCGCTTTTGGTCTGTCAATATTTCTCTGCTCGTCTCATTGCTTCAAACTGGCTCCTATACCTCTCGTCCTCCGTCCTCCGTCCTCTCGACTTCACCGAATCTCTCCTTCGACCTGACGGGGCTGGGCTGAGCTCAGCAGAAACGCGAGCGCGATGAACGCAATTCAGCAAAAGTGTCGGCCGAAACACCAGGTCCTCGTCCTAAAATGCTATCCGCGGACTACGAAGGGCGCTGTAGATGTGAAGCCGAATAGCAGCGAGCTTAGCTACCTTCTCTACTATGCCACGAGTCGTCGCTCCAAGATCCAGAAGATTGGCGCTTTTTTGGAGAAGAAGACAGCTAGCGACGTCTGGCGTCTACGTATTGGGTACGTCGCATATCATTGACCTTCGAAACGTTGATGTGTCAGATCCGCCCTCTTCTAGACTCCTCTCGCAATGCGATCTTGCATTTGAAACTTGTCATAATCAGTCGGAATCCATGATTGCTAATGTGGCCCTTGGCAGGAATGTTCAAGTCACTCTCCAAATTCTGTCCGCCTTGATGGAAAAGCTTCACAAGGACTCGGTCCTGATTGCTCCATTCGTGCTCAAAATCCTCGACACCGTCCTGCGCTCTGACGATATCACCATGATCGAGTCCTCCCTTCCTACATTTGCCGCCTTTTGTGATTATCATGACGCCGCGTTCCTCATGGCTGATCAGACTTACCTCCGACAATACGAGGAAATTGTTCGACTATACGTTCAACTTGCTTCGACAAAGCCTACGCCAGGCAAGGAATCTCTCACCACCCCAGTCAAAGTTCGATGGAGGAATGCGGGCCTTGAAGCTATTCGTAGCATCTCTACAGCGGACGCACTATCTTCCATAACCGGCAGCCAAATGGATGTCATCATGCCTCGCATTCTCGAGAACTTGTGGTCCGAAATCCCCGACTTCCTCGAAATTCTGCACCAACGACTCGAAACGGAGGAAAAGGTCGACACCGAAAAGCAACTTAGGCGGAGAACTAGCATCGCGACAGTTGGGACTGACGGAGCAAACGACCCGAATCCTGTTGCTCTCTCCGGAACTGCCGGAGATGTGGATAAGCTTGCAGAAGAAGAGGTCGGAGTATTGGCCCTCCAATGTTTGAAGAGCATCTTCATCATCCCTACCCGTTCTCAGATCCACGGTGCAACCGTCTCTCTCCTAAGATTTATCCAAGAAAAAGTTGCACAAGGCAACTCTGTGGTGGAGCTCCATGATGACCGAGAACGAGACAACGGTTGGGCCATCAGTATATACGGCATTATCTCGCGCTGGGCTCCCGTCCAAGACAGGTACACAATTCTTGTTGCCGCTCTCGAAACCCTACTACGAATTCCCGTGCAGGACTCTACACTGGACGAACAACTCGCATTGGTAACAATCATGAGCTCCCTTCTGCGGTCCGACGTCAACCTCATTGGATTGAGTATGATGGATGTTCTCCTTGGTCTGATAAAACAGATGAGGAAGCTTTTCAGGATGCGAACACCCACCAGCCAGAGTGATGATGGCGACGCTGCTGCCGTGGTGGAGTCTGAATCAGTCGTGCGCCAGAAGACTAAGCATCTTGTGGGCAGACTTGAACTGTGCATTGGCGACCTGGCTACCCATGTTTACTACGCAGATCAGATCTCGGATATGATTTCCGCTATTATCCTACGTCTCAAACCGTCTCGGTCTGCTAGTGCCAACTCTTCACCTGGAGGCGAAAAGAGCGGAAACAACGAAGCTGGGCCGGGCGCCTCCACCATCGAGTTGAGCGACAGCCAGCAGCTTGACCACTATTTCTCCCTCAACACGGGCAGAACATCCGGCCTTCGAGCTATCAAGGAGATTCTCCTGGTGGCAAACCCCCAGAAGAAGCTCACCGGCAACATGGGGTTGTCCCGCAACCCTGTGCCAATTTATGTTTGGGAGGGAACTCACTGGCTTCTACGTGATCCAGATGGTCACGTTCGTAAGGCATATATGGACGCTCTCATCACATGGCTTGACCGAGAAACTTCTTTCGCGAATGAGATCGCTGTCGAGGAAAAGCTTCCCCGTTCCCGCTCGTCTCTCAAGATCAACAAGGAGACCCGTAGAGCCGTTTCAAACGCTTCCCATCGAGAGCGAGGATCCAAGCCACGACACTCACAATTTCTGGCGTTGCTGCATCTGGTCATTTACGATAATGCCCTCCAGTACGTCGAGTACGAGAATGATCTTGTCATGCTCCATATTCTTCTTACAAGGTTGGTCTTGCAGCTGGGCGTCAATGCCGCACGATATGGCCTGCCAATGATCTACCGACTACAAGAGGATATCCAAGAGATCGACACGCCTTTGTACAAGGTCCGGACTGCAGCCCTCTGTCATGGATACTTTTGGGCACTCACCGAGAAGTTCGACTTCAAGGACTCTGACATTGGTATAGCGATTGAGCAAGAGGTGGCGCGCCGCAGAAGAAAGGGTTTCTGGGTTCAGGGCATCAACATGCCACCCCCAGAGGTTGATAGTGTTGGACTTCCAGGTGAGGCGCGCCCGCAACCAGATTGGGACTCGGCTTCGCTCGAAAGAGAAGAACTGCTTCCGTTCGACGACAGAGAGGCGCTTGTAGAGTACATTGTGTCGCACTATCACGACAGCCTTCAAGCACCTCCTGGCAGTCCGGGCCCGTCCCCCGGCAGAGTCCTTTCAGGGCCGATCCTTGGCTCAACTCTAACCGGACAGGATGAGCCTGATTCGGAGCTGCCAGCTGTATTCCGCGAGCAGATGCTGGCAGACTGGACCAGAGATGCTGCGGGCGCCATGCTTGCCGCTGCTGGAAAGTCGGAATCTTTGACGGGATCCAGGACAGAAACCTCGGGCACACACCGAGGCCACCTAACTGTGAAGACGAACGGGAACGGACTCGCTAATGGGAATGGACCGACATCACCTTATGGAAGCCAGTACAATCTAATGAGGCCTCACTCGTCGCATGGCCATCGCGAGAAAGATCAAGAAGGAACAATCCCCAAGCACCGTAAGAGCAGCTTACGGAGTGCTGTCTCCCCCGCCCATTCAACAGGCAACCGAGGAACAGTTGCGTCGGTGGATCAGCTGAAGCTCGTGCTATCAGGCAACCCTCCACCCAAAACAGCCATCATTGGGGATGATGACAGCGGAGACAGCATGGTTAGCTACGAGTACAGTCCTTCAGAGATGAGCTTTAACCCTGCTTCGCAGAATGATCAGCCAAGTAGCCCAACAAGCACCAAGCGCCCCGGCACGGCTTCGAAGCGAGGACCTCTGAGCGCTCATCCTCCCCTTGAAGGAGCGCCAAATTTACATGATGATAGCAACCAGGAGGACGAATCAGTCCCTCCAGTGCCACCGCTGCCAGATGTTAACTTGCTCGGGGGTAAGAGGAGTCCCATCCAGTCGATTGAGACGTCGTTCCAGGATAAATCGGCACGGCGCAGTCTGACCAGCCGAGGAGGGGACGGGACTCGGCCCAAGTCGGTACGATCACAGAACACGAAGACCATGGATCTGCAGGATCTCCTTCGAGGAATTGATAGTCGGCCAAGCGAGGGAAGTCTGGGTAATGTGACAAAACCTCCATACTAGGATATATGAATATAATAGGAGTTATGGAGTGAAGGAAAGGAGGGTAATAGCGAGGGTTGATTTGATTTGTAGAATAGCGATATTAGTGTAATTTGTAACAGCTCTGAGCAAAAATGAAAAATAGTATTGTCATCGCATTGTTGGCCTGATAGTCGTTACCGTGGATTGAGCCATGCGGATTGATCAACAGTTTATGAGTCTAATCGAGGTGATGAGGGTGATGCTGGTGATCTTAGCATGGAGGAATTTGCTTGTTGGAGATTTTACAAGGGTCTAGCCGGTTTCAGATCGGCAACTAAGGTGCTAGTTTACGGTGCATCCTCTGAGGTGAGAGGCCTCGTAAACAGTGATGCTATATTCGTATGCTGAAGCCATTCAGACCGAACTTGTCAGATCTTTCTTTGACTGCCGCGAACGAGTCCCAGGTTTCGCAAAGGGAAATGGTTTTGATTCCATGATGAGATTTCTTTCAAGCCAAGCCTTTACAGTCGATCATCTCTTATCTTTTCTCTCCAAGATACCACGTACGTCCTCACATCCCCTGTCAAGGGCTTGGCGCCATGGGGGCAGTGCAGGACACCATTAATTCGTCTTATTTCCCATAGAGTGGTCCCCGAAGTTAAGGAAGAGGAACGTCCCCCGCAATCGAAGGGCTTTCTCGTCTGTGCCAATCCTTGTTATAGCTCCCGTGCCCGTGAGAAGGGGGCAGTGCTTCTTATCTTACCGTTTTTCCCTTTCTCTCACTCTTTCTCACGCCATCTTTGCCTCAATCTCTCTATTGTTTGTTTTCTGTTGTGCTCATTCCATTCCTTTTTATATTCTGTGCCACGGTTCATTTACTGGTAGCAAACAAAACAACAAATACCGCGCTCGTATCTCGCCAGGCGTCGCTAACAACAAAGCGAGAGTGGTCTGTTTATCCAGTAACCTCAACTTTCAATGCGTTTTGCCGGAAAACAGGGAAAATAGAGGATACTTATCCGGGGTGTCGATTTCTGAGACGGAGCATCGGGGTCGAAACAGGGCAAATTTACACGAAACGAACACTTGGGCGGGATATTATGGATGCGCGATACGCTTGACAGACTTTGTTTTTGTTTTTTCGCGACGACAAACGAAAAGAGTTCATCAGTGAAGTTGGATGAGGTGTTAGTGAAACGTTGACGGATCTGAAGGAGCTCGTTGTTGGTTTGTGCAACTGCGACATTTAATCGGCATCACGATATCATTTTCAACCTCACCTCACCTCAACTCACCTGGCCTCGCCTCACCACATCACATCACATCACACAGAATAAATCATAATCAAACTCAACCATGGACGCTCCGAATCCTCGACATGGAAGTCATCCATCAGACTCGATCCCAGACGCCGCATATCCCAACGACTCTCCTTATCGACCTGGCGATCACTCACCACAAAACATGGCCACACCTGGCGCATCGCCATCTTCACCATCACCGCAGTCTTACTCGGCACAACCACCAACACACTTCGGCGCCAGCATCCCCGCATATTCCAGTCCAGCACCATCGCCATGGTCGCCCGCTATACCCTCAAGTCCACCACCTCCATATGATCCGTCCCGTCCGCCAGCGATATACTCTCCACTCGCACCACCATCGCCAATCTCCCCATCTCCGCCTCAGTATCCGCCTTCAACGCCTTGGCCATACCCGCAAGGCAGCAGTGCTGGCTCTAGTCTGAATGCGCCGTACAAGATGGGACCAGTGGCCACGGCGAGAGCGCGACGGAAGAGAAAACTACAGATCCTCGCTTTGGCGCTTTGTGCCGTGATGATCTTCTTCGTTGCGTTGATCATGGGGATTCTGATGGGTGTTGTGAAGGTGCAGTGGAAGAACAATAACGATGATTAGGCTGGATATGCATGTGTTGCCCACAGTTTACTTACCTTTCTTTTGTAATACTTTTCTACGGGTTATTCGGGCTATGGATGCAGCAATGGCATGGCGTTGGATATGGGTATTTTTTTGACAAGATGATTTATCTGGAAGTGAGGCGATTACCACGCAAAATACAAATGGGCTCGTTTTCATCATATCTGGGGTTTCATTGACGTGTGATGTGATGTCTTGTTCATTGTGTGTCCACCTATACATTGAATGGAGGCCAGCTTCCAGATAGCACGTCAGCGAGCCGAGTAAAGCCATCGTCTCCTTCAAAGGGTCATCTCTAGCCACGCTTCGAGTGTTCAATCCATATCCATCTATAAGCTTTTTAGATCTCCCTTTGGCAGTTGGACTATGTGTGAGGACTGAAGAGTAGGAGTTGGTGTTCAAGTGAGGAGGAAAACAACCTGACTACCTACCCTGTACTGCACACTTTCGGACAGAGCAGATGAATTTTGGTCTATATCAAGATGAGGACAGGTCGTCTGAGACAGTACGGACTACAGACACATCCTGAACCTCCTTGCATTGTCTACCACTGTATATCATTCGCTCAGTGACGTTACAGAAGCGTCAGCTTTTAGCTTTCGATCGTTAGCACCTAGGAAGAATGCGCACTCCAGGGCTCACGCCCACCCAATTGCACATTCCTAGCTGAAATGATCCAGTCAGGAGCATTGTGGCGAGGTGATAGACGAGATGAATCAATAAAATTACATCAGGATGAGTACAGATAGCCTTTTGCGGCGTTTGGTCGATTACTGATGTTGGCACATGATGAGTGTTCGTGAGCCATCTACTGGCTGGGAATTATTCCGCCGCCAGAAGCGGACGGGAGTGGGAGACGGGAGCCAGATGCAAGATTACAACGGGGAGGAGGGAAAATGACCCGATTTGAGCAAAAGTCTAAATGATCGGCAATTAGAGAATACCCCGGCTATGGTCTCTTGTTGGCTGTTCAGGTTTAATTGACTTTGCCTTTGTTACTTGATCAGGCTCAGCCTTAACAAGCCCACCGTTGGATCCGGACTAGATCTTGATAGAGGGGCATGAGATGGGGTTGCAATTCTGGTCGAGTGCCAGAAAGGTCTATCATCCGCCGCAGTGTTGGGTTCAGTTGGCCGATATACATCCAAATCCAGGCCTGACACCTCCGTGTACACGGCAAACGCGTATCCTCCGTTAGGCGAAGCTCAAATTGTCTCTTTTCACTTCAACTCAAGCAAGAGTGTGTGCAAATGGAGACAAGAAGAGGAGCAAACAATGCATCGCATAGGAATGAGACATCAGTTTCATCTCATCCAAGCCTTTCTTTTTCTCATACACCAAGTCTTAGAAGATCTCACTCTGCGCCGCGCCATGAACTGATATTTGACGTGTCGTTGCGTAAAGCTAAGCAGGGCTGAAAGGGTCGTGGAGTGGCTTGTTTGTAACGTCCCTCGATCCGATCCAAGATTCGCAGGGCCTAGACGGGGCTGTTTGATACCACTTACAACCCCCATCGATGACGGCAATGAATATCCCAAGGGGGAGAGAGGGAACAATGATTCACATCTCAGCCTGATATGTATCTCGTTGAAACATGGCCAAATACGAACATGTCGAGTGATTGTATGCAAAGACACCTTGGGCGCTACTATGCAGGTTCAACGTGCAGAACAGCTCATCATGGATACCGTAGCCGGTGCAGGTACAGAGCGTCTCTTTCAAGGATTTTCCCGGCTCGACTACCGATCTACTCCGTAATCTTGGGTATGGGTGCCTCAGATCTGTGTATGTGAATCTGACCGTGCATCCGGGCATCGACACAGATGCAAGTGGTGAAGAGTTTTCACATCAACGCAAGGGCAGGAAAAAGCATTCCGGCGAGGATGCATACACTAGGTAGTGGAGCGAACGGATGGGTACCATTAATACAGTACATAGTAATTATTGACTCAGTAACTTTTCTTTTTACGCCTTCAAATAGGCCATCTCCTTTGTTCCGACCCAGGCCTGGACTTGGGAATCACTGTGTACCTTTATTTTGTGATCTGTAGGGTGGTCTGGAATGATGTACATGTAGGGGAGAACGAGGCGACACACTTCGTAAATGCACTCTTTACTGTCGTGACGTGGTGGATAAGTTACAAGCTGTCTTGGGTACAGAGGACAGAAGATCAAGCCCAGGCACACTCGTAAACGTGGCCATTCATGTTGATTGACTTCATCTACTAAAGCAAACTAAAATAATGCTTCCAAGACGTCGGGTCCAGATGTGCTGAAAATGGCAGGATCAGTGCATAATGGAGACGGACGGGCATGGAAATGGCAGTGGGAATAGAGAGTTGTCCCGAGCAAGGCACGTGGCAGTACTGACTGACAGCAGCCTGCAGCCTGCCAAACAGTCAGGCCTCAGCCTAAACTTAGCGGCCCGTCGACTTCAATTTACCCTGAACACTCACTAAGATAATGTGCCCACTTGTATGTATCATCATCATCATCGTCTGCATCCTGCATTGCAGCTCGTCGCACGCAAATCATGATTCGCATCGCCCAGAACCACTTCTGGTGGTGACATCAGTGCGTGCAATCTCCAGCCCCAATCCTCTTTTTGGTGGTCCCGGCAGTCAAGCAAGCCTGAGTCTTCCACCTAAGCCAAGCCACCTCAAGCAAGGGTCACACTCAGCACCAACACCGGGCCCAGCAGCCAGCCTCTCCCGTGGGCCTAGCTCACAGCAATTGGCGAATCCTCACTCGAGAAGACTCTGAATTTGGTGGTTTGGCTTTGTCCCGCATCTCAACTTCAGTATCTCCAGACTGCATCACCTTCTCAAGCGGCCGCTCGTCGATTCAACTCTTGGTCGACCCGGTCCCAAAGTTGACTCGGTTGTTAGAAGCGGGTATTTCGACCCTTCAGCCTCCCCGCGGCGAAACATGCTGCTCCCCCGTCCCCTGTGGCCGAGGCCTAAGACGTCTCCGATCCACGCCCCAAGCTCGAGCTGTCTGTTGTCATCCTCCCAAGGACCCACCTCAATCCGCTGCAGCTGCAATCCAAGGCTGCCGACTGCCCAAATCGTCCGCCATGTCGTCTTCGTTACCCTTTAGCCCTCCCCTAGCTCCAACTGTAGGGGACCAATGGACGGCCATCTTTAACCACGGCATTGGGAGCCCTCCCGAGCTACTGGAGTCAAGCTTGAGAAAAAAGATGCCAACAGAAACCAGAAAGAAATCTGGCCTCATCACAACTGGGGCTGGGTTGGTGGCATCTTCGTCCAAGGTGTTCCACTTGAGCTCTCGGTCTCTTCTCTCCTCACTCCTGTGTCGTGCACTAATGTTAGAGATGTTGACGTCGTCGCTACACTGACATCAACGCTGTTAATCATTGGATCCGAGACATTCAGGAACGTTGCGAAACTGGTACAGCAAGTGGACCACTAACTACCTAGCTAGCTAAACGATACCCTTGTACCAACACTTAACCGGGACCTGACGCTCCATCCGCGTGTCCCCTACCCCTTCTATCAGTAGCCCATCAATGGCAGTTGAGCACTGCCTGGTTCACAAGCTCAACTCGGTTTATTTGGCTATTGACCTTGAACAATGCAGTATTTCCAGGGACCAGGAGGCTTTGCGAAAGTCGCCTGGAATCAGCTAACTCGCTCATGAGCCAACCATATTCTCTATCCGGCTCTCTCCAACAAGCCCCTCCATACCGTCGGCTCGTGTTGGCCGAGTCTTTTCGTTCTATTCTTCTCCTGTCCGTGTTCCTGATTGTCATCGATTGACAGCTGCCAACCCTGGAAGATCACTGGCTGCCGAGAGTCACTCTGGTAATGACCTTGCGGCGCTGAATTGCCTCCCAGGGGTTTCGCCTCATGCCCCATATCGTACTCAGTCTATCTGAATTTCGCCAGTTGTCTCGTGGTTCTCATTTTGTCCAGTCGCTTTCATATGTCGTGTTGCCCTTCACAAGCTTATCCCTGTACCCGGCTGCCACAGTCTGCCGATGATACATTGCTCCATCAACCTTCTTTTTTTTCACTGACTCCCTACTACAACTTTGCTCCGACTCTCATTGATGGATCAGGCCCCTCTACCTTGACATCTTTCTTATAAAGACCCCTGGCCAAGTTTTGCTTTTGACTTTCCCCCTCCGAATTCTCACTGTTATTACGGATGCCTGTTGCTACGCCCTCTTTCCTCATTTTGCAGGTCTTAGCCACGTTCTCTCCCTGTCACCCTTGAGTTATAAGCTGCCTCGTTGGCGCCCTGCCTTGATTGCGACTCTTGAGAAGCTGCCTTCTAGATTGGTCTATCAGACAGCGGCAGGTATAATACATCTCTTGACCCCCGACATACAGACACGCAGACAAACACATACACATTCACAGCAACAATACTCCTTACATCCCTCTCATTGCCGCCTTCATCACCGTCATTCTCGAATTAGGCGCTACGTACTCCGTACCTCTGGACCAGCCATATTAGATTCGTCCCAAGCTCTAGTCCAGCCGAGTCCAGCCCGATCCAGCCTGGTCCCGGGCCTTGAAGATCTTGCTTTTGGTTCAAGCCAGTTCTAGAACGCCAAAAAAAACTTGACAACCATTACATTTAAGCACTATCCTCTTTTTTAGCATTCGAATTCTTGGGGCGGTGCTTGGCCTTAATTCAGCCAGAAACAAAATCACCGTCCTTCCCCGGTCATCCTCATCTCCCTTTGCACTCCCTGAGAATCTAAGTACCGACGTCCCAAGCCAGAAGAAGAGGCGCCGTACGGCTTGCATACGTACCCCTTCTTTCGTCTTCAGTGGCTGCCCTCCGCTTCTCCAAGGAAAAGCCTCGAGCTAGCCGCCACGGGCGCTTCCCAGACTCCCGGTCCTGGGACCAAACGAGGAAACTCAATTTCAGGCATCACAAATCCTGGACATATTTATTTGGTTCTAGTGTCATCCATTGTCTGGCTGGCTCTATCTCCCCTCTTGGTCTCATTTATTCCCTCCTCCCCAAGCTTGTTTTCACACCATTCTTTTTGAGCTTGACTCAACATCTCGGTTCTGCCCGTGTCGTGTCGTGTCTCCTCCCGGCGTGCGCGTGCTGGTTTCTTTCAACGTCGCAACATACGATTGGGTGCTCAACTATCAAACCTCAAGGCTGTGAGGCTCCAGAAACATACATAATCGCAACCGGCCACGATCAGTCTCGGCTTTTTTTTCTTTTTGTGTCCAATTCCTCACCAACAGTTCCACGATCTATCTGTATCTGTTTGTCGCCAACCTATTGACTCTCAGACTTATTAGTGCCTGTTTTTTCTTCTCTCTCGCTCGGACTGCATTGAAGGAAGACGCTCAGTTCCACTATCATCATCAGCAACCCAATCTTTCTTATCGCATATACAGTTTTTGAGGGGCACGCCTTACTTGTCACTCGCCTTGCTTCGGCATACGCTGGCTCATCACGACGTCCTGGTTTTATTTTTATCACCATCATGCCACGACATTATCACTACCAACCCAGGTTTGGCTCATTCACCCCTGACGGTCTGCTGTACTTGATGCTAATTCACTACTCAGTCGCGAACTCCATGTGGTAGTCCTGGGAGCAGGTTCGTCCACACCCAACACCGCACCACGCAACCCTTTCGCTTTGACTCTCCCTTTCTTACGTGTGCACTTGTCTGACTCGTTTATCATTTGGCAGGCGGCGTGGGCAAAAGTTGTTTAACTGGTGAGTCGCCATTCTCCCTTGATCTTCCCCTCGTCCCATGTTCTTCATGTTGCTGCGCCTGAGTCCCACCGTTGCATCCGCAATCCTACTACGCTTCCCTGTCTTCCCCTTTGCAGCACAAGGCTCATGCGTGAACAGCCCAGTTCGTCCACAATGAGTGGATCGAGAGCTATGATCCCACCATAGAAGATTCTTATCGCACGCAGCTTCAGGTCGATGTGAGTATTGCTCATGGCAACAATGCCACTACCTGACCCCTTCTGACTGACTCGCTCGTCTCAGGGACGTCAAGTTATTCTCGAAATGTGAGTTTTTGCACCTCGATTGTCTCACCACTCAATCCGCGTTTGGAGAAGAGCTGTCACTGACTCGGCCTCTAGCCTCGATACTGCGGGGACCGAGCAATTCGGTAGGTCCTCCTCTATGTCTCAACAACTCTCACACGACCCTCGTACTGATGTTGGTACAGTCGCCATGAGGGACCTGTACATGAAAACCGGCCAAGGCTTTCTTCTTGTATTCAGCATCACATCGTCCTCCTCCCTAAGCGAACTAGCAGGTTTGCGCGAAGAAATTATCCGGATAAAAGACGATGAAAACGTACCTCTTGTTATTGTCGGTAACAAAGCCGATTTGGAGGAGAATCGCGCTGTGCCCCGAGCCAAGGGCTTCTCCATCTCACAACGATGGGGCGCACCCTACTATGAGGCTAGCGCGAGGACAAGGAGTAAGTTTACCCGTCCACTCGTGGCTTCTTTCGCCGCATTCGGACTAACAATATACAGCCAACGTTGATGAGGTCTTTATCGATCTCTGCAGGCAAATGCTGCGTAAAGAGGACGAACAACACGCGAATGACGGACCCAATGACGACTACAAGTATGATCACGGCCGAAGTTCTCACAGACGTCAGCGACGTCGCCGAAAGAAGGATTCACCGCGATGTGTGATCCTGTGAACTCAATGAATCGCTTTCAGAACAATGGCCACTGGATGGCATCCAAGCGCTGAAATTCTTTCACTTCTCTCAATTTTCTAGGTCTCAGCATTTCCCCCTCAATTCTCTCACATTGTACAGCACGTTTTACGCGGACCACGGCCATTTAAAATAAATCTATCAAAGATATCTGGTGTTATCGGAAGGACCAGATGAACGACCTCGCGGTCTCATGAGGCGAGACGATATTTGACTGCGAGCTGGCCCCAGACCAGACTCGCTGCAGAGTTGAATCGCATTATTGAAACGAGACCGACGCGTATAGACGACATAACGCATCACACCGAATCGAATAGAATCGAATCGAGTCGCATGGCATGCGTGAGCTAAGCGACTGGTGTTTTGGGATTGACAACTTCCCATATGGTATTCCACATTACGGCGTTGGTGGCGTTGGATATCGGACCTGGGATACAGGTCCCGCACATGTTTATTGCTTTCAGGGTTTTATATGGGTATTTTGGTCTACTTCTTGAACTACGGTGACATGGATAAGAAACTGTTGTGGTATGATGAAGTAGGACAGCCTTTGCATTGCTACGAATGCTCCAAGTAACGAGACTGAAGCAACACAGGCTATGCAAATGCAGGCATTTATCAGCTTCTGTCCTGGTATGACAAGGATGACTTTTAGTTTCTGCCCAGCATATATATTCCGCTCCTTGGAGCTCACTCGCGTCTCGGAACTTCTTTTGAAATTGTGTGGCAACACCGCGTGAGCTATCCCCCGAGTCTTCGAGTATCGCTGGCCAAGCTTGACTTCACATTGCAGCCGTCGTGAAGTCTGGCCACGAATTCATCGTGACATGTCACACAGCATTCACCCGTCATCCCATGTGTCACCATCCTCTAAAAAGCACTGCATAAAGCTGCAACAAGCCGCGTGTTCAGATCACCCCAACTTATCCAACAGACATGTGTCTATTGATGCTACATCTCATCATATATACGAGACCTAATATTATAATCACAATGCGCCATTCAGTTCTTCATTTATGTATACATGCCTATGGTCCTGTTATCCAGTATGACACGTCTCATGCTATCCTCATGACTTGGTAATAGCCTGCATGCATGATCTCGTGTGTAACCAACCCTTGACTATGGCGTGTCTCCAAAGACCCATCACAATCCAACTGCACAAAAATTCATGAAACTGACACCGGAAGCGGCCGCGCTGGGTCCTTGACGATCATCGGCTGCTGCTCACTTGCGTCGCAGCATGCCCCAAATGTCAGTGAAGATACCAAACCATCCCTTGACTCTTTCAGCGGCGTTCAGAAGTAAGATGAAGCGTTTCACAAAGGCATCAACGTTGTCATAGTCATCAGCGTAGCACTCCCATACAGCACGCCCTTGGCCGTTGTTCTCAGAGTCCTGGACAGCCATGAGGGCATCCACATCCTCCACACCCTCCACACCAGCGGACTTGAGCTTGGGACCGACACAGAGTGCACGACCCGCAATCTCTTCATCAGCAATGAGGCGAGTGGCAGCATCAATGACATCCTCGATCATTGCCCCGCCTGCTGTGCCTGAGAGGAAGGCTGCTTCGATGGGGAGCTTGAGCATGTTGGACTTGGACACATAGTAGGGGGTGATCATGTTGACGCGAACGCCACTTCGGAAAGACGTAGCACGAAGAGTTCGGAAGAGACCAAGGATAGCATGCTTGCTCATCGTGTACATGGTCTGAGTTGGGAAAGGGCACAGAGACGCAAGCGAGCCGACGAGAAGCAGGCAACGATCTCGCGGGGAAGATCCATTCTGCGGGAGCCAGTACATGGCGAGGTGAGTGGTATAGGCGGCACCAGTGATGTTGACATCAAACTGTGCCGTGTTGGGCTTTGGAAGACGTCCATTCTTGAGAGCAGGCTCTTCGAACTGAATGGAGACGTCGGGAAGGATAATGCCGGCGTTGGGAACGACAACATCGATGCCTCCATGAGGGCTGACGTGAACAGCCGTCTCAAAGAGGCTGACCTGTGATTCCCAGTCGGTGACATCGCAATGTTGAAAAGCAAAAGCCGAGTCCGGATACTGAGTCGTAAGTTCAGCCACGAGCTCTTCGCCCGCTGCGTCAGCGACATCGCCGATGATGATATTTGCACCATGGGACGCCCATTCGCGAACCATGTGAGAGCCAAGACCATTAGCACCGCCGGTGATGACAATAGTCTTGCCCTTGAGAGTTGTGGCATCATAGGGCTTAGACACATCGACGGGCGGTGACTGGCGGATGAGGCCCTTGATATCGTTGCTGGGCTCCATAGTTGACTGTTGTATACCAGGATAGGTAGGATCTCTGGTATAAAAATAGTAGAAATGATGTCGGCAAATGGTGTAGTCTATTGACTTTTCAAGAGTAAAGTGATGGAAGAAACGAACACGGTCTGATAGTGATTGCGATTATTGGAAAACGATTTGCTGACCTGTCAACCCAAACAAATTAGCCCCAGCTTCAGCTTCAACGAATCCAAGGTAGTCGTCAGTCAGCTATCAAATCAAGCCAAAAGCCGTTGGACCAAAAATATCCCCTGTGTGGAGTCTGAGCCCTTTCTTGCAGGGTCCAGTCCAATCTCACCTTTTTGATCTGCCTATCGTATAGTGTCGTTTCCCTGGAGGCCCGATAAACTAGCTTTAGCGGGTCGTCTCGAGCTTGGTAGGTACTGGATATCCACTCCAGAAGTTGTTGATGATGCCGACGCTGTGGGATCCGAAGGCTGAGATGAAGGTGAAGAGGAGAAGATGAAGAGAGGAGAGGAATGCGGCACATGAGTTTCCAGTTGCTTGGTCTAAATACGGCCCCCATTTGCAATGAATCCCTGCTTCTTGCATTCACAGTTCCACTGACGAGTCCAGTGACAGTGATGGGAACATTAATGGACAAACAATTCTGGCTTGCAGAACATGACATAAATTTGAAGAACTTCTCTAATACTCACCGAGGAAGTGATTAAGGGTACTGATGCACATCGCCATGTTCCCCGTTCACCTCTTGGGTGCCCATGACTGTTCGGAGCTTAGCAGTCCCAGCCAGGCTTGTGGCTATTTTCGGACAGGGAGCCACGAGTAGAAATTGGCATCCATTAGAGCTTAGTAGCCTTGATATGTGAAGAGTTGTGGTATAAACAATATTTGGCTATGGACTCTTGCCTGTGATTCGGACGCCCGGCACAATGAAGTGCTGGGCCTCCGGTGCCGAACTGCGCTGCTTGAGAAAGGCTTGCTGAACAATCTGTCCTCGAGACAGCTGCAAGCCCCAAGATGGCAACGGTATCTCCAAGTTGAGGCTGTGTAGTTCGAAACTTCGTGAAAGACTTTGTGAAATTTGACGTATGATTGTCCATGGCCCTTTCTCAGGCCATTTATCCATTAAAACACCCGGCATGAGTGCCAAGTCAGCAAATAGGCAAATTATTGTTGATCAGGTGACCGTTGATCTTATACAAGAGACATGGAAGTCATCTTCTTCATCATCATATATGATTGTTCGGATGATAACCTTGATCACCCTCATCATTGCTCAATGTAGGCAGTCGATCTGGGAGGGTGTGGTTGTCATCGGCTAGACCAGGAACCTCGAACTGCACGCCTGCAAAACGACTGCTAGTTAGTATACCGTAAGCTGAGGTAGATTCGTCGGGTGTAAGCTGTCGGCCCATTGTTCTAAGCATCACTTCTGCCAACATGGATGTTCTGATTCATTTGACTTCAACGCCGTGGTACAAACGGCCTGATGCTGAAACAACGACGTTTGCTGGTTGAAATCATGCTAGCAAGGCAAATGAGTATATCAGAAAAGCCGAACAGGAAAAGCAAGACGGGGGGAGGAGGATTTGCGTTGAACCCACAGCTATCCCTTGCTTTCGGAATATTTTACACTGTCGCGCAGGGGATCGATCGTCTTCTCTCGTCATTATTGACTCTGAAGTTATCTCCTTGTCTCAAGGCAAGGGTTCAATGCTAGTGTGAACAGGCATATCCGCCCAACGGCTTAGACAGTGACTGTCAAGGCTGTCTGGGACTTTAGTCTGTCTTGAGAAGGGAGAGAAGATTTGAATGTGTCACATGAGTATCGACGGTTACCAGACACCGTCGATCATTTCGTCTAGAATTTGATGGACCACCCCAAAGTCACTCATCAGCACGCGGGGTATAACTCGATTGCGCCGTGGTCCCATCCGATGGTGAAGCCAGACCCGAGATCATCCGCCCTTAGTCAATTGAACCAAGTTTCTTACGGAGTACACTGAATGTGTTTTCTCAAAATGGTAGTCGTGAGTTTGCCCAAGGGGGCCTTGCATCAGTCATTACACCAGGCATCCAGCCTGAGGATCCAGTGATACCACCGGGATGTGACGGGCTTTAAACGCACCAGCCCCGACCAACGGGCTGGGTGGGAGGGACCCTGGTATGCTCATGCCTCGGTGACCTCACTCATGGACTAGTTAGGGCGTAGGCCTGTGAATTGGGCTGGACTGTTGGCGTTAAATGCCATGCCAGGGGATCCCTGTCGTATTGAACATGACAGGGTGGGTGGTTTCCTCCACACAATGGTCAAAGTCAATGATTTAAAAGTAGCATCTCCATGAGAAGCAATCTAGGCTTTCCTTTCTTTGCTGAGATAAACACGCGTCGTGGGACGTTGCTAGCACCATCTTCAACTTCAGGTCAATGGCTGGATTCTGTAGAATGGTCAACTCGTCTAGCGTATACGTTTGGCAAATTCTATACCAAGACCCTGAATTTGTGCCTGGGAATGTTGCGCTCAGCCGCAATCCGTCATTCACGTGGTACCGTTAGACCACATGTTGGTTTCCTGCGTGGGTACTCTGTAGCAAGGGACAAATCATTTAATGGGGATCACCCCAATGCGCACGATTGTACCTATCTGAGATGTGATGGTGATCCTAACAAGCGAAATCGGTAAGGGATCCGCGTATACGGCCGGATGGTTGGCGCAGTATGCCTGAAGGAACTGTGGACAACATTATACTTACGATGTAGCAAGCCCGTCTTTGCAAATTTGAGACTCGTCAATGAGTTACTCCAAGTTCGCATTGGAATTTCCGACAAAGCGCTTATTCAGTCTCCAAGAATTCTCACATCCGTCATCAGTACAATGACTGGTAAGAAGCTATGCGATATCACCATGAGGTCTGATCACACACACCTCTACTTAAGCCAATAGGATACCGAGCGTAGGGGTACAAAACGTCCTGTTCCTCAAGCTTTTCTGCAAGTATGGCCTGGCAAAGTCCAATCGGGATCGAGTAATGACGACCTAATTAGGCTGGAGGAAGATGGGACCCAGGTTCGTTATCCGGGAACGTCAAGCTTAGAAAGTCAAGCTGCATCCTCGTGCGTCAGGCAATGGATCTTTAACTCAATAACGCTATGACTCAGTCTCAGCAATGGAGAAAGTGATGGTTACCTTTGTTGTGTCTTCCTATTTATTCGCGAAAAAAGAAGCTCGTGGACCGCCATTGGTAAGATAGATGACACCAGGTGACTTCAGAAGTAATTACCTGTGGATGGTTTGTTTGGTATTGGTAACAAAGGCATGTGAGTTTTGACACACCATCTCTTCTTGTGAAAATAATTATCATCCACTGAGCTGAGATTTATAGCAAGTGCCAGTACACTGGATCATTGATATCCAGAATCTTGAAGTGAGTATGTCAGTATCCTCGATTGAATATTCTTCGGTGCACGCTTCCGTCAGCAATAACTCAAGATGACGATTCATTGACGGGGTCATTGCATCCTGCCTGCATTTTCCTCCCCGCCTTTGGGGGATCCGGTTTAAAACCGTAGTGCAGAGTGGAGAATGAGAATGTTTCCATACAACGGTAGATTTACGATAAATGAAGGACTATGAGGTTATTCAGTAGCTAGAGTCTCAGCTTTCGCATCCCTGAAGTGATTGAGGAAGCCCATGCAGAGTGGGCTTCGGTTTTGGAACGGGTATCCTGCCGAGGCGGTGCCTTTTGGTGGCTGGAAAAGGGTGACACGGGTACGAAGAAGGTATGCTAGCGATGAAGGGAGATGAAGGGATGCCCTTCTTTGAAAGGGCCGCTGCCGTTGAGGGTCTCGATTCTGCCATTTCGGTATTTCAGAACTCTACTAGAAGCTGAGCTGGGTGTTGATAGATTCGTCCTTGTCAAGTTTCCAAGGGCTGCCGAGGTGAACTCTGAACAAACTTGGCGTCTGTCTCTCATAACCCATAGCGTCGTTTTTATCCATGACTATGTCTGTACGACCTTGAAAGGGGATGAAACATTTGGGGCAAGAAGGATTATCCAGGCATTGGAACCACGCAGAGCCATCCCTGATATGCACTGCAGAGTTCAAGCCATGACCCCACTCAGGATGCCTGGTTCCGTTGACAAGCCCCCTGGCCTTGAGCTCCCAAGTACATATGTTTCCGTGAAGCTTGAAACTGTGTAGCTGTTGTAGTTTCACTTAATCGTCAAACTGGCCTTGACTAGCGCATATCTCAGTTCCAATTCCCCATCCTGTATGTCCGCGGTGGGGGCCAATTATTAGGCCTGTGGATGCAAGCGGGCCGTTCGATCGATCCGGAGCCCAATAATCTGGGAAGTCAGGTTCCTCTTGTGTCTATTCCCAGCCGTTGTATGCAGGCGAGCTGTTCTACCATGTCGCTCAATCTTGAGCTTGATAGCGACATAAGTGGGAACCTAGACGTCCTACACATTCTGCGGGTGTATCATAAACGTGGCAATGGTCATCCATGCACCTGCTCAACCATGAACCAGATTGACCGAGTCACACTAAATGAGCCGTCTTATTTTGCACAACGACATGGACAAAGCTCGAATTCCGGAAGGACAAGACCCCGAGGCCCACCGTTGCTTTGTCTTTCATATGCCGTTGAGTCTGCGCTGGCTAACGCATTGACTTCTAGCGACACCACCAAACTGGAGAGAGATGCATCCCCTTCTCTCCAGTGGGCATTGAGATGACAAACATGGCAAGAAGAAAGCTTCCAGCAACAGGGCATGAATCTTCGCTGATTGACAGGGGAAGACGTAGGGGAGGGGCCTGTTTACCCCTGTCAACAATCGCTGCATGGCTGGCTCACCGGCTGTGCACCCCTCCCTCCCGCGGCCACAGCCCTGGGAGGTTTAGTTGTAACTGGGTTGGGAGGTTGACAGGACTGGGGACTTGCAAGAAGGTCCAATGTTCTCAACAGGCACCTCGAAAATGGGGGGTAGACGTGGCTCCTGTCGGGACAACACGCCCCAGACCCAGGGGCACTCGGCACAATACGTAGAGGGTGCACTTTGGTCTTTGGGTGGCTTTTATTTGGGTGCTGATACGTAGCTCGACGGGCCGACGTGTTTGTCATGCTTCGGACAGAGTTCCCTGGTTTCACATCATTAGAGTGTCTTCTTTGAAGGAAGCAGTGCTCTCCTCCCTGGCTGTGGTGTCAACGTCGTGTTGCCACAGACATCCGGGCAAGAGCCAGCTTGCGTCTACAGTAGCACGAGGTTACAGTTCATTTGAGATGCAGCTGAAGTTTATTAACCACATCCAGGCGAGCTCGTAGGCAATGCTACTGTGGCTGCTTGTATGTCGTCCACAAGGTAATAAAAAGTAAACAAAGTCACAAGCCCGAGTCTGGCTTCTGTGCAACGACGACAATAGGAACAAATGATGACAACAGGTCCGCGAAAGTCAAATCGGGGTGAATATGACCCTTGTGATCTTGTTTTGTTCATGGGAGGGTTGAATTAAAGTCTGAGTTGGCGTTTGGACCCTTCAGTTTCAGGCTGAGGCGTGGTTGCGAGTGCGCTCATTGGTATGGAAGCAGTTGGTGATAAGCTCGTGCTTGAGTAAAGAACACTTTTACCGAGTCCATTGGTTTGATCTTGTAACAAGAGCGAAATGATGCAATTAATAAGGCTACCTTATGATGTACGTGACTTGAAAGGCTTCTTACACTACTACCTTGACCTATGTAGGTGCTGCCTACCAACTCTATCATCATCATGATCGTAAATCAACCAATTCAGCAGGAAGCTCACCTTCCAAGCCCCCGCTTCTCGAGACTTCATTTGGCGATTTCGTTGCCGAGGGGAGGGTGAGGAAACCGCAGCCTAGGTACTAGTACAGTAATTAATTTTGCATGAGCGAGGTGCGGATGGCCCCGCTCTCTGTTGTTTGCTCTTCTGCATGTAAGTGTATGTGAGATTGGTAAGAGCTGCTGGGGGAAACAAGACGAGATGGAAAGTACTGCATGCAGTTGTTCGCTTGTTTGGGCAGGAAGGGATTGCCCAGATGGGTTCTATGACAAACTCGATCTTGATGACCTTGTTTGATCTTAGATCTCTCCATTCAAGGACGCTTGACTTGCAGGCTTAGCAACCATCCAATCTACAAACCCCAATGAATCAGCCATCTCCATTGGATGATTTCCAGTCTGGATGCAATGAACGGCAGCAACGCTGCGTGAAATGACAGATACCGGCCCATAATGTTATTGCGTTTAGCCACTGGGATCATGTGCGACCCTGCCTGGCTCTCAGAGGATGGATCGATATTTGAATTTGCTTTGTTTGTTGACCTCTGGATGTTCCCAACACGACATTACATCACCTCCCCCTCGCTGATGTATGTTTTACTTGTCTGAGCTCGTCTTTGGTTTGGCGCACTTACCC
>JAAVUA010000302.1:0-15668 GCA_014898875.1 Fusarium miscanthi
TGCTTCTCTTCCTCCACTGGAGCCGCTTTCTTGCAGGCTGGATGGTTCGCGCGAGACCATTTCTCGGGCTGAGGTGGCGGTGATGGTTCTTTGGGGGCGGGGTTGGGCGCCTGGGCAGGCTTGAGCTCAGCAATTTGTTCATTGAGAAGATCGATGAAGCTGTTCAACTCGTCCTTTAGAGCTTTGAGCTCGAAGTTATCGGGGTCATCGCGTAGCTGGCCAAGAACGATATCAAACTGGAGGAAAACGGTCAGTATGAATGACAGATCATGGATGAATGGATGAGGGTCGTACTTGTTCTTGGTATATCTTCTTCTCTTCTTCGATTTCAGCGACAGACGACATGGTCTCGGATCTTCTTTTTGAGGTCGGAAGGGATGAATAATGCCAAAAATGGGGGGTTCTAGTACGAGTATTCGGAGCGGTTATGTGTTGGTTCGTGGGGTTCCTTGACGCACTGCACGAGATGAGATTGAAGATTCCAAGTCGGAGTTAAAGGTCACGTGCGCAGTAGCTAGTGAAGGCACCCCATATTACCTACCTAAGGTACCTAGGTATCCCCGCCAAAAGCTTCTGGAAGATGAGGGTAAATACCTAAATCATCAAGAAGGAAGGTTTTCTAATTTAACCAGCTATATTTCAGAGCATCCTAAGAATCCCTTGTATCTACAAAGGGCAGATGGTCTCCTTATAAGTCCTGGCTTATGCTATCATATCTGGTGATGGGTTGTGCTTCTGCGAATAGTTTGCGCGTCTTGGAAGAGAAGGACCAAACAACAAAGGAGACAGTAATTACCTCGGGTAGGTAGGTATAGTAGTCATGATGTGATTTTGGTTAGCAAGAATCAAATCAAATCATATGGATCGATTTCATCACCCTTTCGTCCTACAGTGAGAAGAATAACTCACGGTTACCATATGCCGCCCAAAGTCGGCCCGGAATTGAGCAAGGCAAAGGCCGGGGGCCAAGCTCCGTCTAGCAGGTTAAGGGACCCAGTTCTCCGCGAGCCCCGAGCGGTTCGTGGCTAATGCAGTGTGTATTACAGGTGACGCATTCATGATTTGGTGGTGTTCAACTCAAACCATGTTTCTCTTTTTGGTCCATGTCCTGTTTCTGGGTTCGTTCATTTTTGTGACAAGTTACGTTACACAGCGAACCAAAGGCTTCGTAATTGGTCTCGGTTTGCCAAAGAAGGATATTCCATGGGTTCCGATTGCGGCTCCGTGACCGCCTACAATCTCATGGATCTCATTCTCATCTCAGTCGCATTCTAATAAATAGAATGGCTCTAATCTTCTGTTGGCTTACTTGCTTGCTTGGCATTTCCACCATCACACCTCAACATGTTCACTCGCTAATCACTACTGCTACTACTGCACGATCAAAGTAATTATTTCGTTCGCTCGCTAGCTCCAACTCATTTTATTGTTCGGCCGTGTTCAAACCAGACTGTCTACTCTCAGACGTACACTTATTAAATGGATACCCCTACGTTATACTTCAGAGTCAGAGTCAGAGTCAGAGCTAAAACTAAAACCTTTGTGGACAAATCCAATCTTGATAATTACTTAGCAAGCCTTCTTTTTCGTTCCCATCCTCTCCATCACAGCCTACTATCCATACCAAACCTGATACTAAAGATCCATTCATGCAACTCAAGTCGAGTTGACTGGTCTTAGCACTGCCAGCCTCTGTCTCGGCATTAGACTAGCTTCATCTCCGCCGCTCTATTTGTCGGTCTTGTTTGGCTCTTGATTGTTCGTTGCTTCTAGGGCCATGCCTGGTCTGTCTGGTCTGGAGTTGCTCGCCTATACTAGTAACGAGACCAAGACCTTGCCTTAGTCTTACTCGCCTACCGGCCTTGCCCATACTTTTTTTGCTAGACCTTCCCTTACGTCAAAAGTTGCTTCTGCTCAACACCGGACACTTTTCTTCTTTAATTTTCTCTCCCTTTCTTCGTCACCTTCTCCTCCCCAGACAGACTCCAGACTCATAGTGATCGCCGGCCCATCTCCGCTCCTCCGCTGCTCTCGACCCTCACCGATTCTTGTCGCGGCCGATCCTTTGACATTGACATCACTGGAAGGGAGCCCTACAAATCTGACTTAAAGGGAGCTCCATAATCGGCAACGGGGACGGAACCACCACCATTCGCGATCCGACGACGACTGCCTGCCTACCTGATCTCTGATACGACACAAGGTCAATTAATCTCCTACAACCTTTGTTATTCTTTGTCACGTATTTATTTGCAATTGCTGCTGCTGCGCCCATGATATTAGATACCCTGGTCATCAGTACAGCCGAAAAGGGAATATAACATTTGTAGTCAGTCGCAAACACAACAAAGGAGAAAGTCGCCAAAAGTTGAAAATCTTTTACCGCTCGAGATCAGATACGACCAATTCACCGTCGCATCACCCAGAACGAACTGCACGCAACCTTTATCTTGCTGTATTATACCTCCAATCCCTAACAACCATGCCTCACACCCGAGATGCGGACAGCGCATCGTCCTTGAGCGGCCAATCAAAACGACCTCCGCTCAACCATCAGGAGAGCGATTCGCAGAGCGAGAGCAGCGGTGTTAACCAACAAAATCAACACCAGCAGCATCGGAGACAGCATCGTCATCACCAGCGACAGCACACTGTTGGTCACCTCCATCACGCCCGCGGCCCAGCATCGAAAACTGCCCCAAAGCAGCCTAAGCTCAGCCGTCGCCATACCGATACCCCCGATCAGATCGAGCAGCAGCAGCAGCAGCACCGAATCTCCTCCGGTCCCAATTCTCATCGGCGAGCTCTCAGCGACGCAAAACTCTCTTCTCGCGAGTCTTCGTCTGGCAACCTTACCAAGAGCGCATCACAAACGAAGCTGACCAAGAACTCTTCCAATACAAAGCTCAACAAGAGTCCTTCCCAGACAAAACTAGTCAAAAGTCCCTCGCATATGAGAATCGTCAAGAGTCCGTCGCACTCAAAACTCAAGCGCAATCGCTCGCATACTGAAGTCGGCAAGCGCACTCGGTCTGCAGAACTGAAGCGCGCTTCAAGTACAACAATTGTTTATCAGCCTCAAGTCTCTCACGGCAAGTCGCAGGTCCATTTTGATTTGGGTAACGAAGAGGACGAATGGGTCGACGCGAGTGGCTCTAATTCCCCCTACCTCTCCCGCAAGGGCTCTCTCAACAGTAGTAACCACTCCGTGCACCACCCCGACGACCGCGCTGGCGGATCAAGGCCGGTTACACCCAACGATTCCGCCGCTCCAAAGCCGGCCGAGCAACCGCAACACGAACCGGAGCAGCGGAGCTCAACAAGCCCCGAGTTGGAGACGATACATCACAAGGAGTATCTCACATCCCGCATATTAAAGCGCACTCCGTCTCACGGAGCTCCGCCCCAGATGAGCGCAGACCTGGCGCAGATCTCTCCTCGCCATTTTGCGCCAGCCTCTGCTGATGCCATAGCGTCAGGAACTCTTGCGGGAAGCAACCAGGATGAATTGACGTCCCGGTTTGTCGAGGCTGTTGGCTCTGGATTGACTAGTGAGGGATCCTTCTACCGACCACCTCGGGGAGATTTTCGCCGATACGATGACGCGCCCCAAAAACCTCGCTCTGTGACCAGCTTGCAAGGCGACCGTGAGGAGCGCCGAGAACCACCAACGAGCGCACCAAAGGACGAGATTGATGATAGCGCACTAGCGCCTAAGGCGGCCCAACGGGCTGCGCCGCCTGCCGCTCAAACATCGCGGACACAGCAGAAGCTTAACCTGCAGCGAGCCAGTTCCGTTATTGAGCCCGGACAAGCAGTTGGTGGTGTCGGAGGTGTAGTTGGTCATACTCCGCTCATCGGAGTCGGTGGTCCCGGATATGACGGAGGTAACAGTCGAGATCCACGTGTAGGCAAGCTCTTGGAGCGGACAGGCATGGAGTATCTCGTTGTTCGAAGACATCTCAACCCTATTTCTCGTTCGCTCGAGCGTCTCAACCATCTCCCCGGTAAGGACAAATCATTGCGCATCCCACGTCCTGGCACCGCCTCTACGAACGGCAAACGTTCCACAGATCTCACCATGCGCCAACACACTCGCAACGTCAGCATGCCCGATCCTCGACGACCGATGACGCCGAAACGCCCTACCTCAGTACGAACAACAAACGGCGCCTCGTCGAGCTACGACGGCAACGACGACGATGGCAGGCTGATGGACCGGCTAAGCGGATCAAGCCTGGTTGGTGGTGAAGAGGAAGATGGTACCGCAGCCATACTGAGGAACTTGTGGGACAAGTCTATGGAGTTGAGTGCCAGTACGGATTAGGAGTTCCTTTTCGTTTCTTCGTGATTCTAGGGATCAAGGCGTTACGGTGCATCTATGATATAGGAAATGCTCAATAAGCACCTAGAGATAGAAAGGCGTGAATCAAGACAGCGTCAATTTAGACGGTATTAAGCGAAAATGTAGACTCACGGCAATATTACGTGAAAGCGGCGGTTTATTGTTAGAAGGGGAACTAGCCTATATAATAATTCAAATGAATTTACGCACATCTAAGAGTAGTTCTGTGCCAGGTCGCGTCTCTCGTGTATTCCTCACGCATATATCATTCCAACCAGTGCGCCTTATGATGCTGTACTCCGCGAATTCTAGTTTAAACAAGATCCTCATAATCATACATTGGGGGAAAGTTGGTCATACTTGACACATCGTTCGACCTAATTAAAATTAGCATCGCATGACTTTTAAGGGTTTTCGATATCGGGCAACTCACGTCTTCGATGCTGGCTTGCATAAATCGTCTTGCTTCTAATCCCAGCCATACCACTAGCATGGAAAAGTCGCCATGCTTCGCCATACCTGGGCCGCTCTGGGCGCTGAGTTGACGCAGAATTGGCAGCGAGCTGCTGAGTAGATCGACATCGGGGTTCAGACTGCGACCAATACCCTCAAGAAGCAGAATACTAATGACGACGTTGACGAAATCGCCCTCGAGACGAACATGGTGGTTTCGAACCATGCTAAGCACCTCTTGCAGGATATCGCCGATCTTGACGTTACCGAGAGCTAAAGTGCGGCTCTTGACACCGATAACCAGATGCTGCATCTTTAGGGCAAATACTTCTTTGTCGAGCACAGCATCTGGTTGGCGGCAGCGTTCGCACATGAGATGGCCGGCCTTGTAACCGTCAAACTCAGCAACGGCGCGGAAGAGGTCGAGGAAGTTCTCGCGGTTCACAGCATTAAGCTCAGTCACGAGTCCAGTGTCGATGAAAATGAGCTGAGGTCGGAAACCCTCAGCATCGATCTTAGCCAGCTCCGCCTCCCATGCCTTTGGGTCCTTGCGATGTCGATATGGTCGAAGCCGTTCAAGCACTTGCTCGGTCACATCGTCCTTCTCGTCGGGATGCGCCTTGGTCATCGTCTTCCTCAGACGCAGCTCGGGGTGAGCTGATTGGTAGAATCGCACCATAATGTTGCCAGGATGCAAATCAGCGTGGACAAAGTTATCAAGGAGCAACATGCGGAGGAAAGCGTCAAGACCTTCATCAGCAATATCATGTTGGAAGACACCGCCGCCATTCTCCATAAAGTCTGCTAATGGGATACCCTGGGCATATTCTTCAATAAGGACATTTCGCGTTGTGTACTCAGTGTACGGGTATGGGAACCAGGCTGTGGATCGATCTTTGAAGTTCTTCCGGAAAGTGGCCAGATTTGCGGCCTCTATGCGAAGGTCAAGCTGAAGCTTCATCATCTCTCCAAACTGAGCAACCTCATCCGGCAGTGAAAGCCATTCAATTGTAGGAATCAAGTTGAGCAGGGAAGCGAAGAAGCCCATGATGCGAAGGTCCCGTCGAACGGTCCTCTCGACGTACGGGTGCAGGACTTTGACTGCAACGTAGGACGATGGTACTCTCTGCGGTGAGCTCTTGAGCACTGTATCAACATTGCGCTTCACGTTTTGCGCCAAAGGATATGAGTCATCAAGATCAGCTTCCTCCGGCTTAGCCAAACCAGGCTTCAGCTTGGCCTTGTAGACCTGGGCGATAGCGCCAACGCCTAGAGGCTTCTCTTGGAACTCGTCAAAGATGTCTTCAAAGGGGCGGCCGCCAAAAGCAGCTTCCACAGTGACGCGCGTGGCATGGAGTGAGTGAGCCGGTGCGTTCGAGTGAAGTTTAGACATGATCTCGCACATTTCGGTAGGGAAGATGTCGGTTCGCGAAGCAGCCCACTGGCCAAGCTTGATAAAGGCTGGGCCAGCCATTTCCATCTCTTTGACCAAGAAGCCATACCACCAGAGCGTACCTGATCGTTCAGAATCTCTATCAGGTTGTCGTTTTCCAAAGTATATGGCGGGAACGGTGACTATCACCGGAACAAAAATTACGACAAGCTGGAGAAAACGGAAACCAGTGCATACGGGCTCGATGATCAAGAGGTCGATCAAGTACTTGATGCGCTCTCCGAGCCTCAAAAGACCATGCGAATCGGCCGATACGCCCTTTTTCACCTCGGCCCGTGATATCTCGAGCATGCGCTTCTCGCCTGTCTCTTGATCATTGCCGTTTTCTTGTTGCGACAGCTCAACAAAAGCAGCCGTCCCCAGTGCCGCAGCACCACCGGAAGCACGCAATGCTATTCTTTTCGGTGCGCCTTTAGGCCATTGTGTGAATCGAGGGCCGCGGGAGCTCTGGGACGCGAATCGACGACCGAGGCTGGCGATGGTGAACCTGGCGTGGGCGTTGACATTGGGGTATGTTCGGAAGCCCGGGTGGACGAAAAGCCGGCCTATGGAGGAGCCAGCTCTCATCTCGGAAGGGGGAGTGTCTTTCTAGGGAATTGTATTGACGCGGACACTCTCATGTTCGAGCAAAGCCTAGGGGCGATTGCATTCGGAGAGTGGTCAGATTCAGAGGTTGATGTAAAAAAGGGACGGATCTGGCATGTGCAAGCGCGTTAATGATGCAAAGACTCGGGATCGATTTACAAGGATGCCCGCCAATGGATCCCCTGGGAACGAACTAGATGAACAATTGGTGTTGGTGACGTCGGGTTGATAGCCAGAGTGACGTACGAAATTCGTATCCACTGTATCTGTTCTAACGGAAATAAATCGGAAAGGATTCATGAGGAATATTTCAGCCATGATGGCTCATCAATGCTAACTGAGCCTGATTAGAAGATCAAATGCTAAGAGGTACTATAGATATTATGTGTTCAAGACTCATGTCTCCGTCTAACTATTACAGTCCTGCTCACAATGCTATGATCTTGTCAATAGACTGCCTATGATTCGCTAAGACGCTGTAAATAGTTTTCGATTTCCACTGTAACCCACCTGGTCCTTGGGGAGCAAGAAAACCCAAGACTTTAGAAGAGGGTGCTAAAATAAACTCGGTAAAGAGTCCCCTAATTTTGGACTAAATTACCTGAATACTTTTATCACTTAAGATTAAGATCCTAAGTTTTCTTGCCTCTCCTAGCTGGTCTTGGTGCGGTTTCCCCCGATCTTCCCGCTCTGGGTTGGCCTTCAATTTTTTATAGGTGCATCCATTACTTTAGTCGAGGCAACCGGAGGAAATTCTTGCTTCTATTCCATCTGACTCTTTGTTCTCGTCATCATCACCAAACACAATTTTCGATTGTTTCCGCTCTCAGGCCAACAACGCCGACTTAGCTCATCCAACGCTACAGTTCTAATATATACCTAGTTATTCATGATGGGTTGGTTTTGGGCAGACACGCCTGTTTCTGCGGTTCCTGTCGGACACCCAGCTACTACCGACAAAGCTCCTCCAGTATGATGGCAATCCCATGTATCTTCACCATATCGCTAACTCTCCTCAGCCTGGCTGCCCTATGCACCAGAAGTCTGCTGATGCCATGAACCCCGTGGCTAAGCCCAAGAAGCCTGTCGATCTTCCTTCCACCTCAGGATGCCCCGTTCCACACGCCGCCCGAACCCAGGAGCAGCCCAAATCTTTGATCTCCCAGCTCAATCCTCTCAACTACATGTTCCCCGATCTGTCGCAAAAGCCTGCTCCTAATCAATCATTCGCTCTTCCAACAACCCGAGATGAGTCTACCATCCCCAAGGGCACTGGAGATGGCAACTGGGAGTACCCGTCTCCTCAGCAGATGTATAACGCGCTGCTGCGCAAGGGATATACCGACACCGATATCACCGCTGTCGAGGGCATGGTTTCAGTACACAACTTCTTGAATGAGGGCGCATGGCAGGAGATTCTTGGTTGGGAACAACGATTTGCGCGGGGACTTTATAAGGGATGGCAGATCTGCAAGAGAGGCGAGGGACATGTTCAGGAAGCGCTTGATCGCCAACGGGACGGTGTTGACACCGAGCCTAGTCTCGTTCGCTTCCAGGGTCGACCCAAGGAACTGACTCCCAAGGCCACCATGATGCAGGTTCTGGGCTGGATCTACCCCTCAAAGTTTGGGTAGGTATTCGTGATTTTAATGTGCAAAGGATTTGCGGCTAATACACTTTAGTACCGAGCCTCCTTTTGACCGACACGACTGGTACGTTGCGCGAGAGATCAACGGCCAAAGGAAGGAGATCCGATACATCATCGACTATTACTCTGGCGAACCCGATGCCCACGGTGACCCTGTCTTCTTCCTCGATGTGCGCCCTGCCGCTACGCCCTTGGGTGCCGCTGAGCGTATCATTCGCTGGAGTACCGATACCTGGTGGAAGGCCATCGGCGGCGACAGGCACGAGCAGGATCCCCAGCCTTGGTTCCGTGGCACTTCCTAAAATGATATATTTGGCGCTTGGGTCATGATGGAAGCAGGTGTTTTCTGAAAAGGTTCTGGCGTATTGCATTCTCCTCTCTAATTGTTATGATTGGATGTATTTCTATAATGATGGCTGACTTGGAGTCACTTGTATGAGCTCGAAATCGGAGGAAATCGGAGCATTCTGTATTATATACGATTCATTGGAACTTAGTTCAAGTTCACAGCCAACTCGTTCACTTGGTCTAGAAGAGCCTGGTCCTCACCAGCTGCATTCTTGAGCACCTTTTCCAGCTGGTGGTCAACGGTCTGGCCAGGGATGTCAGACACAGCACCCTGTGCCTGTTGTATACGAGCCATCTGGAACTGCAAGAAGAACTTGGGAACCTTGATCGCAAGATTTCCACCAGTCGATCTGATGCCAGCTTCGGTTGCGAGGTAGACATTGAGCTCATTCTGAAACGTATCGAGATTGTTGTTGGCCAGTGGCGATGTGGTTGCAAACTTGTCGAGGGCGAAGGCCAGAGGACTCTGGCCTGATTCGGCAAAGTTGATGGAAGAAAAGGTCACACCGCCAGAGCTCACATCTGGGACGCCATCGATGGTCGTTTTCGAACTGTCGCAGGTGATGGCCGAGGCCAGATTTGTGGCCTGTGTTGAAACTTCATCGGGGAGAGCTTCGGAGCCAGTCACGAAGCAAGGATTCTGTCTCTTGGGTAGATGAGGCGCTTATTTGCGTTAGTAGGTACATTCGTGAAGGGCTGTGGGCAGGAGAGGATATATACCTGCAAGGGCGCTTCCAGCCAGTGTGATGAGGATGGGAAGAATAGGGAAGTGCATTTTGTATGAGCGAATGGCGGAAGAACAGAGAGGGAGATAAAACAAGTATGATTATAAACAAAGATCCGCCAGGGACTTACGAATTGAAGAGAAACAAGTTGAGAAGTGATGAGTTTTGTTTAGATTCTGGCTGTTTAGGTAGATAGGATCTACATGCCTTTTATACGCTGAGAGTATATGTGACCATCGTTAAGCATAAGCATAGAGTTGAATCGAGTATGACATCGAAACCTAGACCTGAAGATGCCCGCCTCCACGTCGAATACCTCGACTCAACATAACCCCGAAATACGAAGCTCGCTGTGACACTGTTCGTCCCAGCAGCATAGGCCAAGGGTTTCAAGGATCCCTGGCCTGTCACAATAAGACCCGGGAACTATCGGCCCCAAAGTCTAGAACTGCAACGATGATGCGTAGAGTTACATCAATTCAGATCCGATTTCCTATTTCAGACTGTCTCCGATGAATGGTGCATAATTTCATCTGGCAGATGCTTCTTTGGGTCAAATATCTGCGACAAAGGAGTTGAGATGTGAGCGGCAAGTGAGACGTCATGCCATCTAGACTAGTCAGCTTGTCTACCAAGTTTCAGGCTTGTCCTATCTCCTCGTGAGACGAGACTCTTCTTGGTTAAATCTCAAACCTGAACCCTTTTCCTCTACCGATTTCCAAGAATTGTTTCTCATTTCCCGTGTTTGTTTTATCTAATTCTTTGACCATATCTATATACTACGCTCATTTACTATCAAGGGTTCCCGGATCAAAGTCGCTCCTTTCAACCAATCAGAAGTTGCGAGTCTTCCTCCAAGGGTCTGGAACTTTTTTCCCCCCAAATTGTAATCGCAAAAGCAAAAGCTCGTCCCTTTTTATTGAAAGCGACATACTCATCTCACCGACGCTTTTTGCGTCGCACAAACTCTTCACGACAGCGCCATTCGCTTCGAAATGTCTGCCGAAGCCGCGTCTGCTTCAAACGACTACATAAGGCTTCATATAAGCCCTCTCGATCCCGAGCTTCTCAAGATCGTTATTCCAGCTTCTGCAGCCCCCAAGGCGCGCAATATTTCATATCACACGCTCGAGACGTTTCCCGAACGACGCTACGGCTTTGTCGAACTGCCAACTATGGAGGCTGACAAGATAAAAAAGAAGCTCAATGGCGCTGTGTTGAAGGGCAACAAAATACGGATCGAAAAGGCTAGGCCAGAACAGAGGGTTGAGCCTACTGACGAAGTTGATCAGGAGGAAGAGGAGAAGTCCAGGAAGAAAAAGAAGAAGTCAAAGGAGTCTAAAGAGGAATCAAGAAAGCGAAAGCGTGATCCCGAGGTTGTCGACGGCGTCGCTCTGGCAGACCGCAAAGTCAAGAGAGGATGGACAGAACCCGCCGATCAGAGAAGAAAGAAGAGCAAGCAGGACAAGGAGAAGGAGAAGGATGGCAAACACACCGAGAAGAAAAAGCGCCTAAAATCAAAGTACACAGACGGAGATGAGTGTCTGCTCAAGACGAAGGTCCCCCCTAATATCATCTCCAATCTCCCCGAGGATGATCAACCCCGAAAGCGCAAGAAGAAGGGCAAGTCGCGCGAAGTTATTGTTCACGAATTCGAGAAGACGACCAAATTCCCGAGCTTCTTGAAGACCTCAGCCGATGGGGGAGAAGCCAATACAGCCACCGAGTTTATTGAGGGTAAAGGCTGGGTCGATGGGAATGGCACTGTAGTCGACACTGTCAAGGAGAAGAAGATTCCCGAACCTGCACCCAAGAAGAAGAAAGTCAAGAAGGTGACACCTCCTGTTGAGGAGTCTGATGACGATACCAGTAGCAGTGGTACTAATAGCAGCGGCTCATCTGATGAGGAGAGTGAGGAGGATGAGATGGAGGTTGATGCTCAAGTCGAAGAGAAAGAGACAAACAAAGAAACTCTGCAGCCAGACGATGAGTCCTCCGATCCTAAAGCCGACTCGCCCGAACCACCCCAACAAGCAACACCCCTCTCAGCCATGAAAGCTGACGAAACAAGACCCATGTCCTCAAGTTCCTCCCGCAGCCTCACCATCAAGATACCCCCTCCCGGAACACCTTCTACAAAAGTTCATCCCCTCGAGGCCCTTTATAAGCGTAACAAACCGGACGATGTCGCCACAGAGACTCCCGCCGAGAAGGAAGCCGAGCCCTTCAGCTTCTTTGGAGGTGTTGACAACGACGATATCGAAGACGAGGAGGACCAAGACCCCGCAAACCTGACCATCGCAACTCCCGCGCCCATGACGCCCTTCTCTCGCCAGGATTTCGAATGGCGCAACGTTAGAAGTGCTGCGCCCACGCCCGACACTGCGCATCCCTCACGAATGCGCAACTTCTGGCCCGAGGATGAGGAAGACGGCGAAGAGGATCTCGACATGGCAGAGCATGGCTTCGACGAGGAGGGAGACGAAAAGGATGTTTCTGGTCCGCAAAGCTCAAGCGACTTTCAGGCTTGGTTCTGGGATAACAGACGGGATCTCAACAGATCGTGGATGAAGCGTCGCAAGACTGCTGCCAAGGAGAAGCGGCATAGAGAGAACAAAGCGAGGGCTAGTAAGGCGGCATAGACACATAAGATGTGGATAATAGACATTAATTGCATGTGATGACACACTCATTGGTTTCTCATGATGCACTCAAGCATTCTACTTCAACGTTCCTGTTCCAAACAGAATTTGAAGGCCGCCTCAAAGTGTTAGGTTCAATTCTTCCTGTGAATTGATTTATCTAGGTATGGATGTCTTGTCGTTCCCTCGACTTCTCATCTGCCGCCGCCTATTTGGGTGTAATCTCGCGAGACGAGAAATCATTTACACATTCGTGAGGCTGATTGTCTTCAGAGCATGTCTCCCTTCTGGGATATGGAACGTTGAGCTTGCTCCCCGTAATGGCTTCGTGTAACCCCTCATCATCGGGCTTTGGTGGTTCAGGGGTGGGTTCCCTGACAATGCTGTCCCTGGAGCGAAAGAAGCTGCCCGGCGATATATCATTCTCGGGTGTTCGGGTCGAAGCTCCTCCCATCGGCTTTCGGAAGTGATTCTTGTGAAAGAGCTTGTGGCCTCCTTGTTTGATTTTGTCTATCAGGCTTTGCCGTGAACCATGCTGAATATCGATCATCTCCTCCTCAATGGCAGCGACCTGGGTACTTAGACGTCGTCGCGTATCTGCATCGAATGAGGCACTGAGCTTTCTTTCCGCTGCAAGAGGAGTTGGCAGATGTCTCCCAGCCGCCGCCACTTTGTTTCGGTGCGCTCTGAATGGGTTCGCACTGAACAAGGAGCTGTTGTATGAGTGTACATTTGAGGGCTCTGTAGAAGAACTCGATACGGCCAACTCGTCCAGGCCGCAGTGGGCATCGACTCCGTCTTGGTAAAGCGTGGACGGAGTATGCTTTTTCGACTGATCACTCTCAGTTTGCAAGGTGAAGTCAGTAGTGCAGTCACGGGAAAAGAGTCTGGGGAAAGAGGTGATGACGGTCCCATCGCTAACTCTCAGCTGTTGCTCAAAACTCTTGTTGCACATGATGTCTGCCAGTATCTCGGCTGTGCTTTTTGGGGTGGCATAATGTCGTAGAACAGATTCGTCTTTGGTCAGCCTCTGGTAGCTCTGTCGACGATCATCTGGGCACGAACGTGAGCCCCCATCTGTGGGTGAGCAGCAGTCCGAAACGGTTCGACAATGTGTTCGTGTGCTCGAATCATAATTTGCTGGATATGCCCGGGACCACGTAATCTCAGCAATACTTCGACGTGTCACGACAGTTGTCGTTGCTTCCGAAGCCCCGCCACGCGATTTGGTATGAACTTGCATGTCAGTTGCATCGATGTTTGTGTAAGATGTGCTGGGCAGATTAATGGTGGTCGCAGGGTCGATCGCCATCGGGGAGGGAACCAAGATAGCATTTGACTTCTCGTCAAGTCGCGGTAACGGTCGGCTTTCAGATGACCCTGTTGTTGTAGGTGTTCTCTTGGGCAATTCAATGTGACCATTCTTCAGTGTTTCGTCCAAGACGATACTGACGACATCTCGGATGTCCTTGTCACCAATAAGGTAAAGCCCCTTGGCCTCTGAGATTTGCTGGCCTTTACCATTCATGACATGCAGATGTTCTCTCAAGTGTCTGATCTTTTGAAGGCGATCACTCACCTTTATAGCGATGCTTTGGCTAGCTTCCTCGCCAGCATACAATGGATCGCCTGCTTCTGCCTCTGCTTCACGGGAAGCGGAACTCTCGGTATCAATAATCACTGCAGGAGCTTGGGATGGATCTAACCTCCAGGGCGTTTCGTGGCTTCCATGTCTCACTACGCCTTGGTCCTTGTCTGAAGCTTCAAGGTAGTAGGCGCTCGCCCCTGTCTCCCGTGCCAGGGATTTAAAAGATACCTTTTCGATTTTGAATCCATCCTTTTCTTCGGTATCTTTATACATGTAGTATGCTGAGCCATTTGATCGTGGGTCGAAGATGTAATAGGCCTGGTGTTCATCCTCAAAAGCTGCTCCGTGAGTATCAGTGTCGATGGAGTTAGTATCTAAGTCAGCCGGCCGTGACTTATCACTGCCATTTGTAGCAATCTGAGATCCGTCATTGGTGTTTTGTGGCCGATCATAGACCGCTCCAAGGTTGTTGAGTCTTGCATTAGGTATAGATCGAAGGCGGCTACGGGACAGGGGTTGTGGTGCTTGATCTGGGGCTGACGATTTGAACGAATTTATCTCCAAGGAGCTTCCAGTGGGCGTGGTCTCTCCTGAGCTGTTATGTTGGTCCTCACTAGGGTCTCTATTTAGTGCGTGAACCCTCTTGGCGATATCCTTGAGTCTTTGGATAGTCTCGTCCGCGGAACCAAAATCGGTCAAGGGTTGAGATGGTTGTGAGGGTCGTATATTCTTGATCGTGAACACTCTTGAGGGCTTGGGACGGTGTTTAGCGTCGCCATTCTTCTAAAACATCGCTTTTCCATCACCAGGGCTCATAAGGGTCGAGTGAGGTGCATTGCTTGGGCCTGCTTCTGCTTCTTTCTTGTCGGGACAAGTTGTGCCACCAGTCTCGTTATCGCAGGTTGCGAGCTCATGAAGAGTCTTGCTTTTGGTGGAACTTTTGTCGTCAGCGGCTGCAGAGAAGAGAATGACTTCAGGTTGAGTGTCAGGGGGGGTGAAGATTCTTGGCCTCCGAGGGAGACATCGAGCGTCGTTGTCGTCGTATCCCTCCATTTTGCTGTAGTACGGTTGCCGCCTAGAATATTTCAGACAAACCATGTGGAAAGTGAGTATACATGTAGGTGATGAAACAAGTTGAAGCTGCTAGAGCATGAAATAGGGCGAGTAAAGAAGAATCATCCGGGTAATGACTTGGAGGTGGGAGAAGAGGTTGACAGTGGAAGAAGAGAGTTCCACAGTCCTAGATTCCTTATGTGAAGAACTATGAATCGGGAAACATTCTTTCCCTTTCCTGTTGGTCTCTTTCCATTTGGCATGAAGGAAGTTGACTGCCCTCAACGTCTGACTCTACCTTACCTTAGGTACCTAAGCTTAGTACTAAGGGTGCCAAAATCAGCTGCTCCAAGAGGTACCTTTTAAGATATACCTCTGGTACTTACTAAACTTACCTACCTGAGTATTTCCGTCGCTTACGATAGAGATCCTAAGTTTTCTTGCCTCTCCTACCTTAGTAAGCTATACTGCCCCCTTTCACACAGGTAGGTATCTAGTAGTTATCTTGGGAAAGAAGCAATGGCTCGGCTTATTAAGATCTAAGGTAGTTCTAATGCCAGCGTCGATCACCGGTTAACCAAGAACACAATGAGATCTATCAATGATAGTAAATCTTTCCAAGTACGCTGGTTTCTGGGCGTCTGAGAGCCACTGTATGCTTAACGTCAACTCTCCCACATAAAATTTGACTCTATGCATGCTCGAACGCTGATCGAATCTCCATCTCACCAATGGTGATTTTGCTGCTGCCTTACCCTCCAATGCTCGTCCACTTCTTCGAGCTCACAAATCTATCAATAGCTCTTCCTCTTCTCCCTCTTCTCCCTC